>JAULBZ010003768.1:0-15831 GCA_032360805.1 Neoturris breviconis
AGAGGCTGCAAGTTTAGAAAAAAGCTAATTAAGGGTTCGTCGCACGACTAAGCTGACGAACCCTCTATCCGCCCCTGGAATTTAACGAAAAGATAAGGGACGGATTATTAATTTGTTTATTTTACTTATTCTTGCTCACCCAGAGCATGATCATACCACTGGACTGCAGAGGGTTACAAAAAGAGAAAAGATGAAAGAAATTTAAAATATATAAAAACAGAAGTTTTGGTATAAAATATATAGAGTTTGTATATAATTTAATTTAATTTATTAAAAATAACATATTTACAATTTTCATTGAGATTAAAGATTTACTACATTGCGTTTAAATATCGCAAGTTTATATGAAGAGGGAAACTCGTTCCCAACAATCAAACTCGTTCCCAGCGCTTCTTGTCTCTTTGATTTTTTTCTCGGGTCGAGAAAAAAATCAAAGAGACAAGAAGCGCCGGGAACGAGTTTGATTGTTTTCAGTTTTTCTCGGGTCGAGAAAAAAATCAAAGAGACAAAAAGCGCTGGGAACGAGTTTAGGCCACCAATAGAATTGTTTACTAAAACTATCTGTCTGGATGTCGTACATTCTTCAAATAGGCCGTTATCTAAGCAGGTTAATGGTTTCAGTTTAAATGTTGGGATTAGATATTATGAATGACAATGAAAATAAGAATTGAGAAATACATTGGCTTAATCTCAGAAACTTGCTTACACTTCTGCCATTTTAATGATGTCAGAAGGGAATTGAATTTTAATATGGAATATTTGTAAAAAATAATGATACCGTTATATTGATAGCCTGTACCACAAGCTCTCGACGTCTGGCGAGAAAACGCTGTTTTGTCGCAGGGAGAGTCTGCGAACAAGCAAGCAAATAAAGTTAACAAATATCCAACCGGCAAAACCTGTTAACGTTATTTTGCTAACTTTGAACAGGTAGGTTCTGGGTAGGTTCTGATGATCGGTTCAAAGGTTCCAAAAATGATGATTCAACAATTTTTTAAATTATAATAACTCAGTAGCTAGCTGGGACGTTTAGTTCAATTTTAACTAATATTTCATTTACATAAAGGAATTACAATCTGTTTGAAGTCGTCGTTTGGGTTTGATTTCCCAAACCGACACTACTCCCTCAAAATTTGTAATTTCTTTATCGCACGAAATATTTGTTACAAAATGCTAATCTTTCTAGTTAGCTTCTAGTTATTCTGAAGAATTACTTTGCATAAATTGGTAATTTTTGCATTTGCCAATCCAGAGTTATTAACGTTTGAAATATTGCTGAGTCGACATTTTTGAAAAGATGGATTTTGAACCGATCATCAGAAGAATCTAATGATCAATAGCTCTGTTTTCCTTACTTTTCTGGGTCTATCGAATGCTGCCATATTGAAAAAAATTATATTCCATTGTTACGTCATAAAGAAATGGCAGAACTATGAATTTTCAGTATTGTGGCAAGTGTCTGAGATAAGGCCAAGGATTTTCGAGAATCATATATCATTGTCATTCATAATATTCAAACAGATTTTAGCCATCGAAAAAAATATTACGAAAGTTGTTTTCTGACATCAGTTGATGACCAGTTTTGATTCGTTATATGTAGAAACCAGTCTTGATTTAATTGATCCGATCTGAAGTCGCTCATTGACGTCTGGGTTCAGTTGTCTGAAAGATGATTAGTTTAATCCTCAATTTAAAGGTCTTTTCACAACATTTAATTGGTAGAAAGTAGGTTTAATCCAGGTTTGATCCAAGATTAGCGTAAATCGGCTTTCGAACAACTGGGCTCAGTAGTATGTCTTTTTCTGTTACAGGCTATGGTGACTTTTAGTATTTATCTTCGTTCCGATTTAAAGATTTAAAGATGTCTTTGTGGATCTATAATTATCTCGTGCCTTCGTGAGTCTAATTTTTTCTCGTGGGTCTAATTTTTTTCTCGCTGGTCCAATTTCTTTCTCGTAGATCCAATGTTTTTCTCGTAAGTCAATTTTTTTTTCCACGTAGGCTATTTATTTTTCTCATGGGTTCTTTTTTTGTCGTGAGTCTATTTTTTCTCGTGCAATAAATTCTGTCTCCATCTATCGAACCAGTAATCTAAAGATTGCGAAGCTTGGTTCTGCCACTATGTTTGCAAGCGAAATTTTAAGACAGGCAAGTCGGCAGAGGTACCCAGGCAACAGGCGGGACCGGGCTGATGAATAGGCATAGGGAAGGCAACAGAGACAAAGCAAACAATTTTCAGTTTTCTAGCTCAATGTCCGCAGTAAAGACAGTAGAACATTCTAGTGCAGTAAAGACAGTAGAACATTCTAGCATATTTGCTGCAGACTTTGAATAGGTTTTTGCGCGCCCACTTGGTTCATTCCAACACGCTTCTTGAATCACTTTTGAGACGCTTTTTGGACTTGCAGTTCATGCAAACCAGACCTTTTCTAAAGGACATGATATAAAGGTGGGACGGAGACCCGGTTCCTGGGACCATTAAAAGCATGACCTCAAACATAAAACTGGGACCATAAAAATAAAAGTGACACCCTAGAATTAAAAAATACATGATTTCACAAAAAAAAGGAAACAGAATTCGAATTCGAATCGTTCTGACAGAATTACTTCAAAGACGTTTTTCTAGTATCGTCTTTACTGCGGACTTTGAACAAGTTTTTGCCCACTGGGCTGTGTACGTGATATGATTTTTCATGTTATATTCCTACTCGCAATTACATATTTCTCTATTTGCTGTTATACGTATATGATAAGAATAACACGTGCTAATGATAAACTCTCCAAACCAAGTACGGTATTGTAAATGCTCTAATAAGCGTCTCTATTCATATAAGCGCCCTTATATTTTTAAAATAAGAGCCCCTATTCTAATAAGCGTCCCCCCTTGTCCAGCGCTTATTGAACTTAGATTATTGCTCCAAAGAGAGCGCTTATCAGATAACTAAACAAAGTATTCTCACTATTAAGTGCTCGTCCAAGAATTCCAGAAATGGGGCGCTTATTAGAGCATTTATGATATGTGGTTATAGTGAAGAAAAAGGTCGGCACATCAGATAAAATTTATCCAAGTCAAAATTAATCCTTTTAAAGTAGCTACAATATATATTTAAGTGTGCGGGATCCATTCCTAGAACTATAATCGCATTACCCTGTTGTTACTTATATGTAGCCTCATGCTGATTCATCTTTTTCTTAGCTCAAACTGTATCTTTTTCTGATGTTAGCATTCTACTTTTATTTACGCGTGTGGAGGAGAGCTTTGTAACCCCCTTAAGCCGGACATTCACTTAGGGACTTCGAAGCGACTTCGTTACGGTGTATCTTTTAATAAACTCCCTCCAATAAAATCCCCTTCTCCTTCCCCTAATTATCAGGAATAATAAAAAAATTAATATTCGATTTAATGCTTATATTTGGGGTCCCCCTTTCGTTTTTGCGGTCCCACTTTTTATATTTGGAGTCCCACTTTTATTTCCGTGATCCCAATTTTATGGGTTCCGTGACCCGGGGCCCCGTCCCACCTCTATACCATGCATTTTTCAAAGGTCGTCTTTTTAGCCAAACTTTGAAAATATACTGTTGTTCCTCTAATAAACGCCTGGGTGAAATATTAAATAAACGCCTCTCTCACAACAAACGTTCCCTTAAGGGGGCGTTAGAATTATAACAACAATAACAACAACAAAAATAAAATATAAATTTTCGTTTTTGAGATATTTCGCCACAAAATTTGTGTATTTTTATCTTGTAAAATTTAATAAACGTCTCCCTTTATTAAACGCCCTTCTCTAATACCTCATTATCTAATTTAATACACGCACAAGGCGTTTATTAAAGGAAGTACGGTATGTAAAATTAACAAGTGAACAATACTGATCACACTCAGGAAATATCAGGAAGAGAATAAAAATGAATGATGTCATGAACAAGATGTCTGCCGCACAGCGAACATAGAAAACACATACTGTCCTATAACATCAATCACTTCAACATATCCCCCGGTATTCATCCTTATGGAATAACACTTTCAAGATATGTTACTAAAGGCTCACTCAAATCGATCCAACATTTCATCGAACATGCCATATTTACCGTTGGATGAAATGTTGGATCGCGTTTAAAGGCACCTGTTTTATCCAATATTTCGCAAAAAAAGTAAAAAAGCCATGTTGGACATGTTGGATGAAATTTGTTCATCCAACATAAATTGCTACTTTGAAATGTTGGATCGGTTTGAGTGGGCCTTAAGTATATAAACTTTCCTACGGACTTTAGTAGGTTATTTCAAAAAGATTCTAGAAGTTATCTTCGAAAGCCTGTGAAATACGATTTAATAGTCTAATTGCATTTGTGTCGGTTTGCCTGCCTTCAAGTTTTTCGCCCAGTGGAAATTCACCTTAAGGTAGTGCTTTTGAACAATTTTCAGATGAGAAAATAAAGAACACGATAACCAGTATTCCTTTATTGAGACAGAATTGATTACACGAGAAAAAATAGACCCATCAGAAATAAATCGGACCGACGAGAAAAAAAGTTAGACCCACAAGAGAAAAAAGTAGACCCACGAGAAAATAAAATTGACCCACGAGAAAAAATATCAGACCCGCAAAGGCACGAGATAATTGTAGACCCACGAAGGCACGAGATAATTGTAGACCCACGAAGTCCCGAGGGCACGAGGACACGTAACCCACGAGACCGACGATGGCACGAGACCCTCGAAATTTAGCAGACTCTCCGAGATAGTAGAACTGGCTACGTTCCTCTTCTATAACTTTTAAATTTAGTTTCTACATTTCCTCACATTTCATGCAACTAAAAATACGGAGAGTTGCACGCGAACAAAAATATTATAAAACTCTATTTTGACTCAATTATTTTAACTTGATTACTTTTAAATAATGACGTACCGAGCTTGATAAAAACATGCTTTTAAGACTTTGAATACGTTACCTACTTTGCACAGCGTAGAAGTTCTTACTTGTTTTAGAAAGCGTCTAGCAGGGGGGTTAGTGATATCTTATAATCAAAAGAGCATACATCAATGAACTGTTTTTAAAGATACCTTTTTAAAGAAATCAACAGGAAAACCGGTTTCTTTATTATTTTAATGCAGAAATACATAATACGAAAAATAACATACGAAGGTATTTCAAAATTTTTCCGGCTGTAAAATTTAATCTATAAGTTTTGATATGCATTGATAGATGTACTCTTCATATGATACAGGAATTATATATTGCAGTGGAAGGTAGAAGTAGATATCAGACGATAAATGTATATGATATACTGAAGCACAATGTAAATGCACTCGTTTATTATTTAATCTGTTTTAATGAGACTTTACTTTACTGATTAGCGTTGTAAATAGATTATCGAAGTGACAATTAATCAAAAAGTTTACATACGACATTTATTTATGTTCTAGGTTACAGCGTGTTGACATTACTTGTTTCGTACTGATATGTTTTCTAACTTGGAATGTAGAAGGTAAGGATTTATTCATAATATATGTATATCCTAAGTGGCTAAATTATGGGACAAATAGCTTGGTTAAAACATGAATATGAAAAGCGACTAAGAGAAGTCCCTAGAGATTTATCCCAGAGATTAGAATCTTACGACTTTTTGCCAACTCGTCAAATTCTGCTGTTTCGAACAACCTAGTACGCAGACTCTTGCAACAAATTCGAATTTTCATGCTGTTCGTCTCGTTAATCTGAATTTAAGGTCTTTAGCAGAAGTTGCAATTTCAAATTTTGTACGAATTTCGCTTTGTCTCGTGTATTTATTGCCAAGATTGTATTGTACATGTTATCTGTGGTTTTGTACTAGTTCTCGTTTGACTGATAGTGCAAATTAAATCATACCATAGTCACTAATAATCAAATCGTAGATTAAATTCTGGTGCCCACCTTTGATCCAATTTACCATAATGGTAGGAGCGCATGATCCTCGAAAAGGTTATTGTGCTTTTCCTATAGAACCATAGAAATGCTTGAAAAAAATACTCACATTCGGCATTTCCCACTGAAAATCCAAACCAAGGTACATATCTGAGCAAGAAATACGTAAACTTGTTAAGCTATTTCTTTTATTCAAGTTCTAAGTAAAGGTTATGGATATTTTAGTATTATGCTATAGTATTGCGCCATAATCTGACTACGTAACAATCAAGAGATGTCAATTTCATATATTCCTGTTCTCAATGCCACAGGCAGTGTACTATTTAGCACCATTCTCAAGCCGACAATTCCCTTTTTTACCTACAAGATTGTTTTTCTCAGGTACATTGATAATAGGTTGTTCGTACCTTTCAGTATTCTTATCTTTGCAATTGTGTATAATATATGACAAGTCACTTTGCAATAGGTTGGTAGGGCGGCTGGGGATAATGGGTAGCCAGTAGGCCGCACTACTATACAAATCGGTAATTTTGTTACGTAAGAAGAGCAAACTGATCTGAGAATATTATAAAACTGTATTTCATTACATAGTTATTTGTGATTGTATTGATGGAACAAAGAATGGTGAAGAGTTTACGGTGGGACCTTGCAAGAAGTGCTACTGTGTAGTAAGTTTACTCTTATGCGTTCAATGAATATATGGGTAACTTTATCCAGTGTGATAAACCGATGAAAAAATATAATTTTTACTCACATGCAATGCTTTACCACCTTTATCCCAATTAAAGGGAATAAGTCACCTCTATATACCTAAGTGTCGTATGCAAATTAGTTACTCATAATTTATTGGGTGTATTTACACAACCTCGTTCCCAGGGCTTCTTGTCTCTTGACGTTTAACGCTGGCCCTGGGGATGAGGTTGGTATTTACACCTACCGAGTTATATGTGAGTGACTTACATCTGTACTGAAGTAATATAATCTACTGAAGTACAGGCCTCTAAATTCACGACGGCATTCCCCTATGGAGACTAATTTGCAGCAAGCAGACAAGCAAATTAATCTCCAATGATGCTCCTCCACAGGAGAATGTCGACGTGAGTGCGGTTGCTTGGAAGTATATCCTGGTATATGGCGTGTTAATAGTCAGACCAAGTATTTGTCGTTGAAGTCGGGCGGTCAAAGGGACTTCCTCATAATTAAACCTTATTTATTTTCTCTATGATAACATTAAAAAATAACAGTACCATTTATTAGTTGCAGGAAATATCATTAAGAAATAAGGTCTAGACAAGGGTCTACACGAAACAACATAGGCAATAGGCCGTTGAAGAAGATGAAACCTAAGATCCATAAATAAGATGTAGGCTAGAGTCAAACGACAGAAGGAATTAGACTCTTGGCATGGAACAGTAGGCAAGAAGGTAATTACATACTTGGTAATTGACAAAAGGCATTGGGTAGTAGACAATTAGATAATAAGCAAGAGAGAATGGGAAAATAGATCTTCGGCAATAGACAATAACCAATTACATCCTAGGGAAGTCTCATCCAAGTAGATAAATTAGATAAAAGAGCCAAGAGGAAAATTACATTTCTGGCAAGCAGCTATAGGCAGTAGTAAAATAAAACAATGGAAGAGGTTATTAGATCTTTGGCAAATGATTTATTAAAATCTCTAAAGAATTTAGAGATTTTAAAAGTTAAAAAGTTACTGACTATACGCAGTTCTAGAACGAAAATTTTTGCTTATTTTAAATTTATGCATCTAATTTGAAGAGCTCATGGTATTTTTTAAATAAAATCCATTGAAACTTTTTAAAAACCTCATTGTAAAAATAGCTGACGCATGCAATTAGATTTTTTTGCCACTACCCCCCACCCCTCGACATCGACATCGCGAAAGGATTTTTATATTTCGTCCATACCTGACCTATTCTTTTGTTTTTAGAACGATAAAATTTCATGCAACATTATCTGCAGACGCACACAACCTTCTGGTAAGACATTTGTATATTTTAAGATATTTGTTACCCTCAGAATAAATTATACTAATTATTTAGGAACTTATTGTATGTAGAAAATGGATCATTCTTGCAGATTAACTCCATCTACTATGTGTTAATACGTTTCGGTTGATAAAGTAATATATCCAATCTTTTAAGCTGATCATTATGGTAAAAAATGAAATATAGGAAAAATAAATAAATAAATGCTTAGAAGAATAAATAAAACAAAACTTTTAGCAATGTATATTAGACAACAAAGTCGTGAGGATATATATCGTATTGGCTAATTTCTGCATACGCCCTGGTCAATTAAACGACCGGCTGTAGAATAAACGCCCCTCAAAAAATCTAAATTAGTTTATAAATCTCCCTGCCGTATAAACTCTCCTGTAAACGCCCCCAAAACGTTGATTTTTTAATAAACGCCCCTTAAATATGTCGATTTTTAAATAAATGGTAAGATATGCGTGGAACAAATAACAAAGCTTCTTCAATATAAATTTTGACGAAGCCATAGATATATTATAAATATATATAGCTAATTCTAATTAACTTCTTTGGAAAATTATAAAAAGTTTAAAAATATATATATACAATGAAAATTTTGATTTCTTTTGTGGACGCCCCTGTCAATTAAACGCTCATATCGAATAAATTCCTTTCCAAAAATGTGGATTTTTAAATAAACGTCTCGGGCGTTTATTCGATCATTTATGGTATGCAAACACATTGTGAAATACTGTACGAATCCGTTATAATGCAGCAGTATTTTTATATTTATAAGGATTCATCCGTCAAGATCTACAACCAGTACACAACAATAAACATGTGCCAGTACATGCTCAGTATTCTTGTAGTCATGAAAGAATAGAACGACAACACAATGAAACTTGGTATGAGAAAGGAAGACATGCATCAGCGATAGATAATACAAAGGAATGCATGCAATGTAATTGTCATGTAAGTAAAATGTCATAGTTGAAATACCTACGAATACCGTCCAGGATATCTATGACCCACACATATTCACAAATACATCAAAACTAGGTGTTGGCTGTTCAAAGTAGAACTTGTTGCAATGAAATAACTCCCTTTTTGTACAGGGCACTACACAAAAAATAAGTTATTGCATTGCAACAAGTTCTACTTTAAGCAGCCGATTCTTCGTTTGTATGTACTTGTGGATATGTCTATACACAGAGATAGTTTTCAACAGTCCTTCATAAACCTTTATAGCATGTGCAGTTTACAACAAAATAGCCTTTTGTGACGATCTTTTAACCTTTAACCTTATTCAATTTATTTTAACCTTATAACATCTGAATGAATGGCTTATATCACTAGAAATTTTGGAACCTTTCCTGTAGTTTATCTTGTTCATTTTGAAAGATGTTTTTTTGTAAGTAGCGAAAATTGTTGTAACCAATTTTTTTTGGAAAAAAAACAATTTTTACCTAAAAATTGCACCACCTGTTTTCCCTTGATGATATTATCCTCAGTAATGATGTCATGCAAAATATACTACACTGTTTGATATGTATTACCCTAACTTTCTTGAACGTTTCAGCACTATATGAAGATTTTATCAGAAGTTAATTTTAATTTTAATTTTGTTGGGCGTAATAGCAGCAAAAAAAGGGGATATTTCTTTCTTCTGATTTTAAATAATCTCTTAAATATTAATATACTTAATAATAAAATGATGACAAAATAAATAATCCCAGTGAGCATAAACATGTTCAAAGTCCGCAAAGACACGAGAACAACGTTGAAAACGTTGTTGTTCTCGCGTCTTTACTGAGAACTTTGAACAAGTTGGATGTCAGGAGGTCATGGCCTTCACAAAAGAATTAAACAAAGTCGTTCACAATCATCCATGCTTTGAAAATTCTCAAATGTATCATTTCCGTGAAGGATATATAGCAGGAAATCAAGCTTAATGGGGTTTTCTTGTTTGAGAACTGTAACGTCGTCCCCAGGACTTGTTCTCTCTTGACGTCTCAAGATAGAAGAAGTCCTGGGAACGAGTTTGATATTATCACTTATATATTGCATGTATATGTTACATAAATAACTGATAAAAGTTTTCTTTATATGAGCCAAAAGAAAGGAACTGTTTATAGACCACAATGCATCTTAAACGGAGTGTTTTTAAGAAACTTATCGAAAAACCTTAAACACCAAAAGGAAACAAATCTCAAATTGAAGTCAGCGAAATGATATCGAAATTTGAGTTTTGTAAGCTCCTAACCCTATTTGGGCTTTTTACGGCTCTGTAAGTGGGGGGGGCTTATTCGGGGCCCCTGAATAACTTCTGATAAGTTGATGCAATATGTATGAAACGACATCGTTCTAGCTGGCAAAAACCTGTTCAAAGTCAGCAAAATAACGTTAGAACAACGTTCTTTAAACGTTGTTCTAACGTTATTTTTTCTGACTTTAAACAAGTTTTGTTTCCAATGGTTGTCTATAAATATTGATCGTCAACTGAATTTGTCTATCGGTAAATTCTTTAATTTGTAACATTCTATAATCGTGGTAGTTTCAAAACCAAACGAGTTATAGATAGGAAATAATGAAGAGGGTTCTTTGAACTGCCTCTGTGTTGAGGAGTCCTATATAGCTCAGCAGGGATAGGGTCAAGGTCAAAAGTACGAAAATAGAGTTGTTTACTTAACAGAGTGAAAGACTACAGAAAAAGGACCATTACAGCTCAATTCTCGTGAGCATTCGACGTCGCAACAACGTCAAAACGGCGTCGCGACGTTGCTACTATGTTGTTACGACGTCGTGTGTCGGCAGGGATGTACCAACTGTGTGTACCCATATATGCAAATAGTCCGTATACGAAGTTAAAAGGGTTTGCTTTAGACAGTCTCACACGCTGTACTTATTTGAATGAAATATAAGCAAGACAATCACTTTACAATTCTATTGTAGAAAAAGATAGTCACGTGTACTATACGAATCTGCTCAAAAATCACTTGCAAGAATCCTATTCGAAAAGATGGAAGTTGTTGTCTTGTGTGCCCAGGTATATACTCGATTTTATGACGTTGTTTCTAGAAATTGTTGTCTTGAATGCCAGACATTTCTTCGATCTTATGACACTGACACACATTATTTTCCCAGGTATGTCTTTGAATCTTGATATGTCCATTTATGAGTAATTTGTAATGGTTGTCATGCCAACAGGATATAAATATAACTATTGTGTCTTTAGATGCTGATCGGACAAATACCATAAAGGAAGGTATGCAAATGTTTTGATGTTCTCTTTTTCTCATGTAGTGGGCACACGATGGTAGATTAACGTCGCAATATCAAAAAAAAACTACGTTGCTATGTCGTTTTGACGTTGTTTCAACGTTGATCCAAAGTGCAGGGTTATAATTGTAAATAAAAATTGATACGAAATCGTAAGAAACATTAACCTAGTCAGCAAAAAATTTGTTCAAAGTCCGCAGTAAAGACGCTAGAACAGCATCGTCCGACGCCGTCCCAGCATATTTACTGCTGACTTTAAACAGGTTTTTTCCTACTGGGAAAGCATTTTGTTTGACTCAGCGTAAAAGACTACCGGACACTGTGTATTGACATTAATTCGGATCCATACTCGGCAGACTTTTACACTGTGTGATGTATATTTACTTTGTTGCTAATTTGTAAATTCGTTGTTTTATCAACTTACTTATCACCACCCAGCCGGCAAAAACCTGTTCAAAGTCAGAAAAATAACGTTAGAACAATGTTCTGTGAACGTGTTGCTAACACAACCCAGTGGGCACGCGAAGTCTTATCGCCGTTTTATTAACGTCGCGACGTCACAAAGACATCTTTTTGACGTTGATAAAATGTTGCGTCCTAGCGGGGAACATTATTATGACGTCCATTAAAACGAAATCTTCTATAGTTGATCAGATGCAATGTAACAGTATAGGAATGGTGTTGTGGCAATTTTGAACATAACCTACTTTATCGTCTTGCTACGAAACACTATGTACGTTTTGAAATTACCTCACATTTTAAAGAAAATAACATAATATACACGATGCTAAGACATGTACTAAGACCTCCTTCCATTCAAACCAAAATAAGATCATGTATACGTTATTATAGACGGTCTGAAACCACCTCCCATTCAAGCTAATATAACATCATATATGTGGTCGGTAACCACCGTCCTTCTGTTTAAACGAATGTACGGTCTGAAGTCAGCTCACATTTAAACGAAAATAACATCATATATACGATCTGAAGCCACCTTCAATAAAAACACCATATATACGGTTTGAAACCGCAATACGAAACCAATATAAAATCATATATACGGTCTGAAATCACCTCAAATTCAAATGAATATACCCTCAGATTTTTTAAAAAACAATTGTCGTTTATACTGGAATGAGTCTCTGTCAATCACTTGGTGTTGACCATCCTAGGTGGGGATAGATAGGTTCAATAAATATTTTGAAAGGGAAAGAAAACGGTAAGGAGTTTCAAAATAATGCCCGCTCTCCTCCACAGACCATCAGAGGGAGCAATGGAGGACAAATCGGAACGGAATTGAGCAGAGCGATTATAGGATTTCCGAAAAAACTAATCCGATTTGCCCGCTGTTATCCGATTCTACTCGTTTGCCGTATATTATTGCTGAGTAGCTTCTTTTGTAAGAAAACAATGAATAGCAAAATATGTTAAACATGATTTCCTTTAGAAGGAAATATCCTCGTGAAAGCCAAAAGAAGACATTCCATTGGTAGACATTCAATTTGTACCAAGGAAATGTCTTCTTATGGCTTTCACGCGAAATTTTTCTCCTAATGTAAATCCATCTTTACAATGTACTTATTTGATTTATAGGTTGTCTTCAATCTGGTTCTCTTTTCAATGAAGAAGATACATGGAAAATGTATGTGCCAATTAAAGAAAGTAATGGACATTGTTTAAATTGCCAATGCACAAGGGTATTTAGTTTTCTCTTCAAATTGTTCTCTTCTCAAATGGGAAAACACTTGTTCAAAGTCAGCAGTAAAGACGCTAGAACAACGTCAAAGACGTCTTTACTGCGGACTTTGAACAAGTTTTTACTGGGAAGATTTTAATATCACCGTCTTAAATGTGAATAAAAATAATCATCATCGATTAACTCTTTTGTTGCGGTACGTCTTCTTCCCAGTGGCAAAAACTTGTTCAAAGTCTGCAGGAAAGACATTAGAATAACGTCAAATAACCTCATTCTAGCGTCTTATTTTTTCATCAGCTTGATAGTGAGTTAATCTCTTTTATGACGGTCACCCGTATTTATAATATTTAACAGTCATTCTTTGATTCTTTGTCAAGTTTTCAGGGGGAAATGATAGCAAAAATATTGGTGTATTTCCTCTCCTATTTTTTATAACTTAATTCTCTTACATATCGCAATATTTAATGGAAAATAAGACGCTAGAACAACGTCGTTTAACGTTGTTCTAGCTTTTTTAATGCTGACTTTGAATAAGATTGTATGGGAGGAGAAAAATATACAATGAAAAGATATATAGCGCTAGTATTTATTGGTATATATATTCAATCTCCCTGAAGAGAATACGGTTAAAAAATTAAAAAGTATACTATCCAGTGGGCACACGTCGTTTTGATGTTGTTTCGACGTTAATCCGACGTCGTGTGCCGGCAGTTTGGATCAAAATAAGAAATAAATACAAAGTTAAAATGTGACTAGTCTGAAACTTGCATTTGAGAGCGTGAAAAATGATTGTATCGTATATACTCCCGCCTTGTACGGCTGTTAAGTTGCGTTAAATAAAGAGGCGTTGGGGCGTAGGGGCGTTTATTAAGATTTCTAAACAGAGATAATACACATACACTTGTATATCCACACACATTTTCATAGATAAAGAACTTAAGAACCAATCACGTTTGTAAGAAAATACAATGCCCGATGTTATCATGTGCGGTGCCAATAAGACAACTTGGTCAATGTTGCGGTACATGCAAAGGTGAGTGTTCCTCTATACAAAACTCAGCGCAAAAGCCTGCCGAATACGGTCCCGTATTTCTCCATATTCAAACTGGGTATGGCCATACATGGTAATACACAGTCTGAATACGGAAAAATACGGTACTGTATTCGGTAGGCGTTTTACGCTGTGATTATTAGTGTGTCATATTATATGTTCTCCTCTCGGTCCGCAAATATGTAAATAACATGTTATGCAGATTAGTATGTACAAAAGAAAAGTATGCAAAATAAAAGCTTGTTCAAAGTTCGCAGAAAAGACGCTAGAACAGCGTCGTTACTGCCGACTTTGAACAAGTTTTTGCTCTTTAGGTGGCCTACAATTATAGTCTCGCCTCCACCCTCGATCTATAGCCATTAAGGTGGAAATCATCCGTAATTATTTTTATTCATTATTTTTGGAATTTTACTGAAGCCGAGCAAAATGCTATTTTTTAATAAGGAGCATCACATAACCCAGTGGGCAATAATAACTTTGAAAACGTTGTTCTACCCAGCCGGCAAAATGACAATAGCCTAATAGGTTTGATGAGCACATCTGTACGAATTTTTATTAAGAAATTCAAAGCAGTTTAGAAGTTAATTAGAAGGTAATTATAAGTTAATTTTTGCTAAAATAGCCCCTCCCCCTCCCCCTTTCCAAAACCTCTAATGAAACCAAGATGTAGTGTTTAACACATAATTAACTATTTAGCATAATTATTTTACTGATCATTGGAAATTAGTTAGTACAAAAAAATTAGGTAAAAAAAAATTGTTCCAAAACTATATACCAAAACGTTTTTCAGGCAAAAATAAGAAGAAAAGAATTTACCACCTGTCAGAAATATAGTTGCTAGGGGAAATTATCCCTAGTTACTTGAAAAAAAAATAATCCTAGATAAATTATATGAAACGCCCCAAAATTTCTAGTCATATAAGCCATTCGTTCAAAAGTTATGAAAAAAAATATGACGGGTTAAAATGGTATAGTATACCAACCTTGTTCACAGGGCTTCTTGCCTTTTCGAACACGGAAGAAGGCAAGAAGCCCTGGGAACGAGGTTGTATAGTATACCATTTTTTTTAAAAATTTAGAAGGTGAAAGATCGATAGGTGTAAATGAAAAATCGGATGAAGAAACAAGTTTTACGTTTAATGCATTTGACTTTCTTACTGAAACTGTAAATTCTGACGAAGGCACTGACGGTCTCGATGTTCCAGATCATATTACTTCAGTGGACAAACGGATCCATAAAATAGTTACACGAAAAAAGAAGAAGAAAAGAAGCGGTAGGAACAAAATGCTACATTAATTCATTGATTACCCTTAGTTCACCTGGGGAGTAGAATCCATCCACCCACAGCCCACCCCACCTTTTACAAATACATAAAAACGAGGTGTTGGCTGCTCAAAGAAAACTTGTTGCAATGCAATAATTTTCTTTTTGTGCAGTCTCGCTTTCATGTATTTGCTGTGAATAGGTCTATACTCTGCGATTACTGGACGGAATACGAAATATTTAAACTTTTCCTAGTAACTTTTTATTGATTCTTTTTTTTTTTGTAATTTGCATTTGCGTTGCCATGGTAACCAATTTAGACCAGCTAATAATTAAGTGATTTTTTTCTTCCTTTCTTAGAAATATTTTCACGCTTTCGCGCCATTTTTCTATCATAACAAAGAATATTGTTGCAAAAAAAACAAAAAAAACTTTATTATACCAACTTATTTAGCTAAAATCTTTATTAGAATTCGAGTAATCTAATTAAAAAAATTGAACCAAAATCTGATGACGTCAAAACAAAACTAATGTTCAAAACCTGTTCAAAGTCAGCAAAATAACGTTAGAACAACGTTTTATTGACGTTTTATTTCGCTGACTTTGAACAGGTTTTTGCCGGCGGGGATGTTGTA
>JAULBZ010003769.1:0-15828 GCA_032360805.1 Neoturris breviconis
AGAACATAGTCACAAGAAAACTGTGGTTACAATCACTTGAACAATAAAAGTCATCAACAATAATTCACTTTGATAGAGTCTGACCAGACACGATTGAATTATGAACAGTTCGCGAAATGACGTCACAAGAATAATAGCGTAATGGCAAAAAACGTGGACAAGAACAGGGCAATTAAAACCCTTTTTTAAGGCTATATTATTAAAAATATGTAAAAAATATTTTTATTTCGTGTATGTTTGACTACAATGAAATTTTATCTACAAAAAAGTGTATGCAATTTCTTGTCGTTAGTTCTCCTTTAAGTGGAATGCA
Source organism: Neoturris breviconis (assembly GCA_032360805.1). NCBI lineage: Eukaryota > Metazoa > Cnidaria > Hydrozoa > Anthoathecata > Pandeidae > Neoturris > Neoturris breviconis. Next base: position 314 of record JAULBZ010003769.1, read on the forward strand.
ACCGGACGCCTATTCCACATTAATCATGACACCACCTGCTCAACATCAAACATGATTTACATTGCATATTGTACAAACTGCGGTATGCAGGGTGTAGGATCTACAGTTCCATGGAAATTATAAATCCCATATAAAAAGAAAATATCGTCATGTTGCATAGTAAAACACTTTTTGGAATGTTGAACTAGGTTAGAATATCTCAAATTTGTTGACCCTTCAAACAGCAGTGACAATTTGTCCCAAACAATAATTGATGATTTACGGCAGAGTAAGGAAAAGTTCTGGATAGGGACTTTAATTACTCAGCACAAGGGTATGAATAGTACCCACGATTGAAACTGATTGAAACGATTTGATAAAGACAAGTGATGATAACGTTATTTTAGTGATTTACTTTTTGACAGTTTTAAATAATAAAATTGAGACTTCAATTCCTAAAAATCTATTTTAAAAGAATTAGCTCTTATCTCTCATCACTGATTTATTTTACATCTCCAAAAATTGGGAAAGAAACTTCCCCAAAATACAAAATGGATGTCATGGTCAAAGTCTCATAGAAAAACTATTTTTTAAAAAAATTTAACTCTATATGTGATTCTGGTCAAATCCTTATAAACATAATTCAAAATATTTCTCTAACTCTAAAAGTAATCATACAAATATAGTTTTAAATTAGTCTCAACTTTTGAGAAAGATTCCTGTTTTGCCAATACTTGGTCCCAAGTCAACAAAATCAAAAAGAATTTCACCACTACTGCACTTCAGGATCAAACCACACCTTTTCAGTCAATTGTATCAAAAATGCAATTTGCTAGGACCATTTTTGCCAGATAATTGGTCCTGAGTGAATAAAATTGAAAGGTTTTTGGCAAGTCCTTGTGAAATGTCACCTTGAATACTTGTACTAAATTTCAATATGTTAGCACTTCAAGAAAATGGGACAACGTCGCAAAGTTATAGTAATAGCCAATCCAAACTTCGTTTGGTGGACCAAAAATTAAAAAATATATATAAATCTCCACCTCTCCCCTTATGATTTGGGTATATTTTACTGAATATGGGCAAATCCTCATAGAATTCAAATGTTCCATCTTGATAAAATCTATTTTTCGCTTATATACTCGGTTCTGAGTTGATGAAATGGGAAAATGAAATCCGACATGCTGATACCAAATTTCTAGATGATATCACGCCTTTTTGGTCCCTTGGACCGAAAAACACAATTCGAATTGACTCGAGTACACAAGATCAAACATTTCCTTACAAAATTTGTGTTGAAATATTGTGTTGAAAGCTGGTACCAAATTTCAAAATGATAGCACCTTTGGATCATGGTCTAATAAGAAATGTAGTCCACTGCTGCCGTCACCGCAAAATGATAGTAATAGCTCATCCAAACTCAACACATAATATGTTATGTACAGTCCGTCCTCCCTTAACAGTGATTAGTATTTCTTGTTTCAACATTTGCAGTATTTAAAACCATGTAAGGTCCGAGGCATTGTACCATTGTACCAACACTTTCTCCATAGTTAATTCGTGTTGAATTTACATGATTTCACTATAAGCATTAGATTATATAACATATTTTAATCTATGACGTCATTCTACAATTGACAGACCATATTGTATAGTCTGCCCACCAGACCACCTGGGTAACATTAAGACATCATATGGGCCAGAAATTTTTTCAGGCATTTGTTGCTACTACCTTTTTCAAGAAGATTGAGTTCAAAAATATCCATGTCAGAGTAAAATCCCATGAAATATCTTTCTAATTTATACTCTGGCTATCAATTATTTTTAGGTTAAGAAATCTTACTTTTAAGAGTTTAAATGATCATTATTCAAGATTGAGCTCAATAAAAGATTGAGTTTCTACTACCTTATAATGCCAACGGTAGTAAAAATATGCTTGAAAAAATCCCTGCGGGTATAATTCTATTTTTTAATTGTGTGTTGTTTAGTTTGGTTCAAAGTACTTGGGTACTTTCATGGCTAAAACTCCTATTAGTTTATGAATTATGGAGAGAGGGTTAAGTGTTTAATGCACTGTAAATAGATTTTTACGTTTTTTGGTCACTTCAATATCACCATCATCTTTTACAATATTCAATACAACTACAGTCTTGCCTTCCTCAATTTCAATATGTTGTTCCTCGTCACCAGCAGATTTTTCATGATCCACATCTTGTTCCTTACCAACCTCTTCAACATTACTGACAGCTGGTGTATCCATTGGAATAAATGAATCACGAAATATTGTGTTTTTAGCTGCAGCTTCCAAAATATTTTGATTGACAACAGGTATAACTGGGCTTGTTGCAACAGGTTTTAACTGTTTAGGGTTTCTACAAACTTTAGAAGATTTATGGGCTACATATTCATCCAAATTATGAAAGATCTCTTTGCAGCGACCACATTGATGCACATCATCTTCATCTAAAAACAATTAAATGATAATGTATGGATTCTTATGATAACTTGTACACTGACAACTGTTACTAAACTGGCTTAGATTTATAGTGCTGTCTAATTTCTAAACACAAAAAGTATATACAAACCTGAACCTAATATTTTTTTAGTTGGAAAGCAGAAAGATATATTAATAAACTCAAAGTTGAAAAGTAGCATGCCCAACTGAGCCGAACTTAAATGTAGCACACCAAAATGATTCACATACATACATTATACATCATCATACTATGAATATACTAGAATGCTGTAGAACATTATACATCATTATAGTATTATGCATACAATACCATGCTATAGCATTCCTATATTGTCATAGTGACAAATTTAATTATATGCTTTATAAAATATTTGAAATGAAACTGAAGATAATACAATTCTTAAAAGTTTCTAATGTCATCCCTTATCATTTATTTAATTTCCCCAAAAGGTGAGGAAGAAGCATCCCCAAAATACAAAATTCAAACTGATAGCAATAATCAATCCAATCTTTGTTTGTTGGGCTAATTATTAAGAATTTTATGAAAAACATCCATAAAACTTACCCGATGAATCACTCTCATGTTGTTGTCTAACAGATGTTTCTTGGCTTTCTTTTTTAGCTGGGGAGGTAATCTCACTTTGAACATTAGGCAGTGACTGAACTTGTGACAAAGAAGTTACAGTAAAATCATTCTGAGTATTACCAGAACTAAATGCTCCCTGTGAAGATGTAACTTGGGTTGAACTTGAAGTGAATGATTCTTGTGAAGATGTGGGATGCTTCATATATTCAGTAGAAGCAGTACTAGATCCTAAAATAGTATTAAATGAAGGTATGTATGGTATTGAAGTAACAGAATGTACATCACATATCACACACGTAGACTGAATAATGAGTGCAATTTGCAACTCGCGCACCATATAACTCATTAAAAGGCCTGAGGATATAGTATATAGCATATTTATATTAGTATATAAATAGTACATTATATATATATTTCGTGTCGCTAATAAAAATCTACGCACAGCATCTATTTATCAAAAATATTATTTGTCATTACTAGAGGAAGAAATTAGATCTAAGAAAAGCAGAATACGTTGTTGCAAAACGAACTTTCTTTGGTTAAGCAGTCACTAAGCTTGGTAATGAATTGCATTGATTTTCTTCATATCACTACTCTCTTTTTGGTAAAGAATAATGGTTCGATCAAACGTGCTGATGAAATTCAATCGAAGAAGCTGGAAAAATTAATTAATATTGACTCTATTGATGGACATGATCCGGATAAATTTTTAATCTTTCTTTGTATGTATTATTTGAGTCTGAGAAATCTCTCCTCTGCAAAGGTCTTAACTTAGCCATTCCACCTGACAATGTAGAGTATTCCAGTTTTCTACTTCCTTTTGAACTTTTAAAGCATGACTTTAAGTCTGAGAATTTAACCCAAGAAGATCTTAAATGTGTTAAGCCAGACTTCAAGACACAGCCCTATCTTCTTATAAGAACCATAACAGTGTTCCCCACTGATAGCAAAATCAGAAAGATTTGGTCATCCAAAAGGCTGATAAGGGTAGCACCGTTGTGATTCCTGACAGGAATACCTACCTATGTTACAGATATAGAATCTCTATTGTCTGATCCTACAAAGTCTGCTAACTTAGATGTTCCACCGGGTAAAAGATTTAAATCATATTACTAATATGGAAAATAGGCTTAAGAAATCATTTAAAGCAATGTTTAACAAAGAATTTATAACTGAAGTAACTTACAAGAGACTTAGTCCATCTGGGTCTAACCGGGTATTATGTATAGTCTTGTTAAGGTACAAACCCTTGAAGAATGGTATCCCGTCGTTTTGACCTATTTCGTCAGCTATCGGTACCCCTACATATAATTTGGCTAAGTTTCTTGTTCCTATTGTCTCCACTTACTGTCAGCGAGTGTACTGTCAAAGATTCTTTTATTTTTTGCAATAGAAATAACGAGGCATGACTGTCAGTGTCATATGCCTAGTTTCATGTGTCATATGCCTAGTGTCGTTATTTACCAATAAACCTTTGGAAGGAACTATTGATATACTGTAATCATGAATGACGTTGAAATTAGACCAGACGGTACTGTTTGTGGCATCGAACAAACAGTATTTAGGAATTGATTATTGTTGGCTACTACAGAGTCTCTTTTCATGTTTAATGGTATTTATTACAAACAAGTTGATGGCATAGCTATGGGATCACCATTAGGACCTACTAGCTAATACTTTTATGTGTCACTATAACAAAATTTGACTTGATGAATGATTATCAGAGTTAAGCATATGTTCTATAGATGCTATGTTGATGACATATTTGATACTTTTACGTCACCATCTCACATCGATTGCTTTTTTGATTCTTTGAATTCACGTCCTAATAATATTAGTTTTACATGTGAGCAAAAAAGTAACAATAAGCTCCCATTTTTAGAAATAGATATCTATAGGGAGAACGATTATTTTGTCACCAGTATTTATAGGAAACCAACCTTTAGTGAGTGTTTTTATTAATTTCTCTAGTTTTATACCTATGTATTATAAACATGGCCTAATTATGGATGACGGTTTCCTCACCTTGTTAAAATCAATTGACATTCAGTTATTTTTAAAATGATTGAACTCTCTTCATCCAGAAATAAAATTCACAGAGGAAAAAGCAATAAAATAACAACCACAAAGTGCAAACCTTAATTTTTCTCGACATATCAACAAAATTACACAAAAATTATCAAGTCGAAACCGATGTCTATTATAAAAGTAAAAATTCACACGATTATTTAAATTATTATATCCAACGCATACAAAAGTCAATGTACCTTATAATCTAGCAAAATGTATTACAGTATTCGTATCAAACAGTACATTCAGTTCATTCACGACAAGTGTTGTAATTATGTTACGTTGTAATTATGTTCGATGTATATACAATAATTATGTGAATTATTTTAAAACAGCCTCTGGTGTGATCTGGAATATTAAAACCAGCTTATCATACAAGTCGAAAAATATCATTTATTTTCTTACATGTAATCAATGTAATGGAGACGTGTCATATGTTGGAAAAACAACGAATTTACGTTTACACACGAACACACATATATCAAGTTGTGGAACCGGAAATGGATCAGATGGCATGGCATTAGGATTTCATGTCCTTATTATATTAATAAAGTCATATAAACAATTGGAACACCTTTATCAAGGTAAAATTAAATCAAATCACTCTGGAGGAGAGTAGTGAAATTTCATATCATAGCCTGAAGCAATGCTCAAAAATCACTTCTACACAGTGGATATGAATTGCATACACACATTATACATCATAGCATTATGCAAAATTAAAATACACCTATGCTATAGTATATGTTTTTAAAGACTAGGTATGTTACACTGTATAGGCTACATTCAGGCTATTCTGTATAGTATAGGATATGCTTTGAGCATACATACTTTAACATACTGTATGTATATAAAAACCATGCATTTATTTTAAATGTACTTATAAAAATTGAACTTAATTTATTAAGTTAATACTTAATAAAATATTTTAAAGTAAAAGTGATTGTCATCATCTGCTAAGGTATCCTAGACTATCGAAAAAATAAAAATATGTATGTATGTATAAAATACCCTACTATATGCATACACACATCATATTATGATATAATAATTTATTTTGTTCATTTTTTATTGAAATTATAGAGTTAAGTTACTCTTACATAACATTTACCAGTTAAAAAATTAACTTTTAGCTGCTTAAAAATTTCCTATAGCCAAGGACTGCATATTTTCATTGATATACAAAAGATATATATCTTTCGTATATCTATGGTATTTTTCAGCGTGTTTGTTGTCTTCCTTTTTTCTCTCAACACTATGTTTACATCAAAACTCAAAAGCAGTGCTTTTCTCCTGTATTTCCTACAAAGAATACATATATTTATTACCTGACCCCCTGAAAAATTTACTACTTTAGAATCATTTTAAAAATATCGTTTGAAAGTTATGAATAATTAATGACTCTTCACTACTGGTATTTTTTTAAGAAGATAATAGAACAACCTTTCATAACAATAATAACAAAAGGCCAATGTCCAAATGTGATTCTGGTCAAATCCTTATTAACTAAGCTTAATTCAAAGAGAAAATCATGAGAAAATCATTTTGGTGAAAAGATCAAATATTTTTTAAGTCTCCACTTTTGAAAAAATCCTTTTTTTGCCGAAACTCGGTCCTAAATTGAAAAAGAAATTGGCCAGCAGTCTTGTAATATTGCCTAGAATGCTATAACCAAATTTCAGGATGGTACAACGCCTTTTCGGTCAACTGGACCAAAAATGCAATTTGGGCCCTTTTTGCCCAAAACTGGAGACAGAGTGAACGAAATCGATATATTTTTGGCAATTTTTTAGCAATAGCCCTTACCTTTGTTTGGTGGGCTTAAAATGGAGAATACACCTATGTTATAGTATCAGCTATGCTTTTAAATACTTTTGTATATGTATATGTAGTATATGCATCAAGTGTGAATATAACTGCTGGACATCACCTATGGAGGATTCTTTTTCAGCTTAAAAGTTGAACACTTTACTTAAAAAACACTCCTCTACAGGTGATGTCCGGCAGTTATATTCAGGCTTGTGCACATGTATATACATATGCATATATGTATTTATGTACACATTTATAAGTATGCATATGTATACTCTGCAATATCAAATAAGCAGGGGGGGGAACGCTTATTTTTGGAAATTTCTAACCCCTCCCCTTGGCTGTTTTTATTAACAATAAAAATAAGAAATATCTGTTAAAATGTTAATAATAAACACAAGGCAACTAGACCACGGAACAATACAATAGAAAAATATTTTTTCTTTGAGTGAATTTATACCATTCTTATATTAAAAAAAATCTCTGCTGTATTGGTCATTATATTTCTAATTCACAAATGGGACTAATTATAATCATTGATTTATTTTATATCTCCACTAATCAAGAGAGAAGTTTCTCCAGAATACAAAATGGATACCTACCAAAAAAACGTTGATAAAGTCTCATAAAAATTAACATGTAAAAAATATGGGCAAAGAGGTAGGCAGCAGTACCACCAGGGATGTGGCTCAAAATTTTCACCCACAGGGACATGGCTTGAAATTTTCACCCAAGGACGGTATTTGAACCGGGAACCTCCCCATCCAAAAGCTCCACTGCTTTAACCACTGAGCCACGGGCATCCATAGCCTACCCCACATATAGGACATATTGAGCACCTTCTACTTTTCTGCTTATGTGCTCTGTTCCTGTTTTTTATAAGATCATTTCTGGACAGGGCATTTACATATGATTTTCAGTTTCACTTTTCAGACAAATGTTTATTCTCGAAGAGTTTATACAGTATAAAATTATACCTGGTAGACTGTATGAACTACTTGTTGGATAAGTATGATTATTAGCAGGGAATCGATCAGCTGTATTCATTCCAAATTGCTGTTGTTGTTGTTGTTGTTGTTGTTGTTGCTGTTGTTGGGATCTTTGTACATTTTCAGAGTGTTGCAACTGTTGATGGTCGTGTAAAGATGAATAATGTTGAACTATGAACCCATGCTCCGGATTTTGCTGCATTATTCTGTGGAGTTGATCAGCAACAAATTGTTGTTGCTGTGATTGGTGCTGCACTTGACCTGTCTGATGTTGTTGTTGTTGTTCCTAATAGAAAAGAAACTCGATCTTCAAATCTAGCATACAGAAATGATTCGCACACACCATACATCGTAGTATTATGTATATACTGATAATATACTGTAAGAATGCTATAATGTTCCAATATCGTCCCAATATCACATAAGGTAATGTATTCAAAATTGTATGATTATAATATATTATTATGTATATACTGTATTACGGTGTGCATAAGTGGAGTATTTAAGATATCATTTTTAGCTAAAAAATCACCCTCGACTTATACACCGTATAAAGTTCTAAAAAAAAAAATTATATTCAGTACACAAATTTACAAAAAAAAGAAGAGGTTTTGTATCTTCTCATCTAGAAATGTTATGATTAAATTTTATCAACATTCTCGTTTCACTTTCTTCGTTGTAGCTATTCTCCCAAATTTCGTAGCGATAACTGCTATTGGGCGCCAAGATCTAAGTGCCCAAATTCAAAAAAATAAGAAAAGAAAAAAGAAAAAAAACGTCATTCGCGTCTTTAATGCAAATTTTGAGCAAAGTTTTTCCTTATTTTCCCGTTAATGTCAAAACAACGTCATTTTTACATTGAAAAAACATCACGTGCCCCATTTTAACTTCCTAACAATTTCTGAACATTGTTATTTAGGAGAAATTAGAAGAAGAAGAAACAGAAGAGATGGAAAAACAACTGAGTTGCTCTGTAAAACAAACAATTGATGGAAGAGCATTAGGAAAAAAAATAATAGGAAGTTCCATACAAATTATAGTTCAAATGAAGGCAGCTACCGCAAAATATGCCAGGAGATAAGTTTCGGAAATATAAACGATGAGCATCCTAATCAAGCATTCCAGCAACATTTAAATGGTAGTAAGCACAAAACTGCTGTAACAACTCGGTAATCTATTTTTTTCATGCTTAAAATAGGGATTTCAAGACAGTATATTTTATGGCAAGAAAAAAATGGGCTATCAAACAAAATTTTGAAGACTTAGTTAGATTTATAAGTCATGAGATGAGGACATTAAAAAGCATCCTAGTGAGAGTGGTAAGAATGCCACATATGCTTCCAATTTTTCTGTAGATGAATGCATTGAATTGATCAGTGATTTAATCGAGAAAGAGCTTATGGAAGATTTCAGATAAAAGCACCGACGAAGCAGGGCATGCGCAATTATCTGTTTTTGTAAGGTTCATAGACCTCACAAAAAATGTTGCAGCTGAGCAATTTATATGTGTAAGGAAGCTAGGTGAATCGAAAACTGCTAAAGCAATAATAGAGGAGCTCAAAAAATTGTTTAAAGAGAAGCATATCGTTAAAACACTAATTCGTTTCTCTGGGCTGGATGGCCCTAACACAATGAGTGGTAGACAAAACGGTTTGCAAAGAAAAATTCGGCACATATATATCACCCTATGCAGTATACATCGTAATCATAGACTGACTTTGTGCCTAGTACATTTGCTCAAGGATCTAGAGAATTTAAATACAGAGTTAAAGAAAGAAAATGCAGTTTTCTTATGTAACAGCACAAAGTCATTAATTCCCAAACCCTAATAATATACAACAAGGCTTAGTGGACCGTTTTGCCGCCAAAACAAGTGAATTCTGCATTTAGAATCTTTCCCTTTACATCATGTCACAAAATTCTTACGTTACAAATATTTAATTAGCCTATTAATTTTCCCTAGATGGTAGCAAAGCCATAGCACTACCATATTTTTCTAAACCATGTCACCTTATCTTTAGTCTGCGTTTACACGAAAACCGTTGTGAGATTTGCCCGAATCTCGCTAAAGCTTTTAAACTTTTAAACTAGTTCCACTACGGTTTGGTTCACACCATGGCCTTCTACCCATAGATCTAATAAGCCTTCTCTATCCAGTAGATAGACAACATATAGACTGATCGGCTAGACTTATGTTTATTTTGCAGAATGAAACTATATACATAAGAACAAAATCATTAGGCTAACTCAGATACATATTTTCGGCCAATACGAAAGAAGGTCTATGATCGGCCTAAAAAACATTTTTAGAGCCAGATTTAAAAAACAATCAGCATCCAAAGGCTATGTCAGGTGCAAAGTGAAGCTGTCGCGATATAGAACATTCAATATCGATATCAAGGATTGAACTATCGATATAATTGCGATATCGTAAGGTTAAAATGTCGTAAGGGTAATACTACGTTCGATATCGCAATATATCGATATGAAATAACGATAATTCACATTTTTCAAAATTGGACATATGTTGATTGAGGATTGTTTTTTCTCCGTGTCTAAATTCTGTATCTTTTTGAGGGATTAGAACGTACTGATTTTGAAGAATATGCCTATGTAAAATTGATCGCATTTTTATCAAAATTTTCTCCATTTAAAATTTTATACACTTCATTTTCTCAGTATTTTATTTCATCAGAAGCTCTAGGAAAGAGAGAGACTATACTTAATCTTGTGCATATTTTTATGAAACTGACAAAAACCGTTTTATGTATAGCACAGCTACCGAACTTTCTAACTCCGCTCTCTTACTAAAAATTAGTATGTTTTCGTTTGAGTTTCGCTTAAGCCCATAGGAAAGTGCTAAGCGTGTCCGGGGATAATGTTTGATGATAAAGGAGAGTGCTATATTTGTGCAACTTTATGTAGATCATTCATCGATATCGACTTCTTGTTGTCCAGCTGACAAAAACCTGTTTAAAGTTCGCAGAACAATGAAGGCCTCATTATTTCAAGAATTCACGGAAATTAAGACTGGTTTCTGTTGTAATGCTTTTTGGAATCCATCGGTTCCGTGGCACACTGAGAGTTATATCGGTTCCGTGAATAATATTTAGGTTCCGTGAAGAATATTTAGGTTCCTTAGGTTCCGTGTTTTTTTGTTACAGTAACGATAGGTTTCGTATTTATGTTCCGTTAGGCCATGCATATTTGATTTTTAGTTCATAGTCGATTTGAATGCATTTTTCATGTGAGGGATGAGGTGATTATTTGCTACGATAAAATATCAAAATACCCCTTTGATTTTCAATTTTACCTTTGGTATTGTGTTTGAAGCCAATCATAAAAAAAACCGAGGTAATATTAATCTGAAAAATGGAGATGAGGTTTTATCTCGTCTTCTGGGCCTAGTTGTTTGAAAGCCGATTAATGCTAATCTAGGATTAACCCTGGATTAAAACTACTTTCTACCAATCAATTGCTGCTTATTTTTAATGTGTTATCGTATATAACTGAACGAAAATCGCAAAGTAATATCCATTCAAATTATTGGAGTGTATGTCTCAATTCTTAATCTCAGGGGTCCATCCTAAAACTATTTCGCTGTTAAACGAAGCTTAAATGGTCAAACAATCGAGTGTAAATAAAAGCAATTAGCTAGTAGAAAATCCTGGTAAATAAGTCCACAATAATATCTTTTGACGGGACAATAGTTTACTATATGATAATATTCTTCTTCTAAGAATAGGATTTCTAAGGCAGCCTTTACATGAAGTTTCATTTCTTTGAAATAAGATTTTTATCATTTCTGTCGCTGGTCATGTCTTTATAAGTGTTTACATGCTGAGGGCGAAATGAAATTCATTTCTGGTACAATCTCAATTTGGTCAAAAATTTTAATTTCAGGGGTCGATTTATCATACAGAAATAACCTGAAATGAACCTCTTTACGCATGCTCAAGTGTTAATGCGCATGCTCAAGTGTTAATGCACATGCTTAAATGTTTGCACATACACATGCGCTAAACAATTATGGATGTTTATGTACGAATTAAATTTATTAAAATAATTAACACATTTTTGAGAACTCATTTTGGGTAGATTTCATTTCGAGCGACATGAAGCTCCATGTAAAGGCTGCCTAAGAAAGTTATAAATAAATAATTATTCATTTATAACTTTTAAATATATTTAATGAAGTTTGTTTAAATAGAAAGTACAATAACGGCGCCCAGTATAAAAGAAAATTAAATCGCAATGAATTGAACTTTTGTTCTGAGAGACTGAGAGCATGTTTTTCTTTGACATGTAATAAAGATATTCGATTGACTTATAGTTATAACAGAAACATTTGAACAAAATAACCGCTGATAACGTCTATATAATAATTTGAAGCAGCACGGTTGGTCATGGTTTACAAGATGTCCGATATGTGTTAGCAAAAGACCTTTAACGAAAGGTTTGTCTTTGAAAATACTCTTGAGGGAAAGCTCAAGTGATAAATTTTATTTAATAACTTTACTCTTACTCTTATAATTCACGGAAACAAAGATGGTTCCCATCTCTAGAGTTCCCGGATACTTTACACAATCGGAAAGAGCGTTACCGTGAAATTTCGAGGACTGCAACGTTCATATGAACGTTGTCTTATTTTGTTAACTTTGAACAAGTCAGCAAGTAACATATTAGTGCATGAAGATAACAATCGATATCTTTAAAGATTGTTTAAATCGATATATTGATGGAATAGATTCTTGAAATATCATTTCGATGTTTATTTTCCACTTCTAATTGATATTACCCGATATCGTCAATATCGCAACAGCCTTAGTGCAAAGTTTTAGCCAAAACAAAAAAAAGTTAAGTTTTGTATCCAGAATTGGTCCAACAATTTAAAAAAATCTATTTCGAGATTCAAAATCATATTTTAATCAATCTTCAACAACTTTAGGAGTATGCGGTCTTTTTTATAGTTACAGAGTTTATAGTTGGAAAGTTTGAGCCGATCTGCATAAATGATATTGCTAATGATCAGATTACACTATAGGAAGAAAAAATCTAAATGCCTTATATTTTCATGATTTTTAAGACAATATTCATTCAAGGTCTATAATATATGTTCTATTGGTCAACAAAATCTGACTTCATTTTTGCTTTGCCTCTCACGTCGCACCGCCAACAAACATATCATATCAAATGAAATTGCCGCCATTATTATTATTTTTCTTCCTTTCTCAGACAGTCCAGAGAGTTCTAGTTGTTTTATGAACTAAACTTGGGTATGATTTAAGTACATTTCGAAAAATATCTAACATGTCTGTGTGGAAAGTGAAGAAATACAGCTATGCTGAAAATGAGTTGCTAATTATGTGGTGTATTTTTCTGAAAGAATTCGTATCTGAATATAATCAGAATTATATTTCAATGTATCATTCCATCGCATTCTATCGCCGCGATTATAACGGTTGTAACGAGAACAAAAATTTGTAAGATTATAAAAGTTAACTATCCACTAGGGTACTTATTTTGGGTAGTAAAAAAGAAAAGTTTTAACACAATCTATTAAAAAAATAATGATGTATAGAAAGGTAATCTTGTTACCTTAATTGGGTGCCATTTTAAGACACTTTGCACATTTTCTTCCAACATAAAAAAGTTTAAAAACGTTTGTTTACATCCGATTACATCCAGATAGTCTATGTAAGTCTGGATGTAATCGGAGAAAAGAGAGAAAAAAAAGAAACACGAATAAAAATAATAACTGGAAGATTAGAGACGTACATCTTGGACATCTCTGCATTGTAAATCATAACTGATTTTTAAAATATTTTTAATTAATCTTTATCTGCCATTATCCTCGTAATCACAATGTGAATATTAAAATAAATATGGATTCTCACTTTAGTGACTCTCTTTTTTTTATATTTAGGAACCATTTTAAGTAATTAATTTTTTTAGCTTAGTTGCTCTCTGCATTGTAAATTATAACTGATTTGTAATTATTTTCATTTTTTAAAGTTCTATCCGTCATTATCTTTACAATCCCATTCTGAATATAAAATGATTATCAGCTCACATATCAGTGACATTTCATTTTTCCTATTCGGCCGCCATTACAAGTTTTACATCTGGTCTGCGTGATTTACATGCCACCCAAATAAGTACACCAATTTGGGTACCCAACGTTTTAATCTAACCCCTTGGATCCCGATGATTTGTCGTAGTGAAGAACAGGCCTTTATTTTCTAACTCGGTATATAGTTTTCGGCAACGTCAATTTTTTTCAAAACAAGATGGCGACTGCAACTCCACAACTCTCTGGTACTAACTCCCCAACTTTGTAACTCTAAACTGACTTTTTCTCCAATTTTAGTAATTTTGATAATTTGATCTCAAACTTCATTTTTTTTTGATAACTGGCAAATATTTGAAAAAAAAACTTCTAAAAGAAGTTTTGAAAAAGTTTTTGAGATAACTCAGAAATTTTAAGTATATAAATTAAAATTCACGAGTAAATAACTTGGGAATTTTAATCAAAATAAAACCTGAGAGGCCAGTTGAAGGTTAACCAGTCGCGATATACAATAGCACTACAAGTTGATGGGCACCTATGTTGGGTCAGTAACATGTACTGCAGCTTATAGGAGGGATTAAGTGTATATTACTTTCAGGCTAGCATACAGTCAAGTGGGGTAAAAAAAAAACATGGTAAAAAAAAGCACCCCTACCTAAAAAATAGAAAAAAACAAACAAAACAATTTTTTTTGTGTGTGTTTCTCTAATGTATCTGGTATTGTTGAATACATGCAATATCAATTCATTGTTATTAGAAGCAATGTGAAAATAGTATAAAAATATACAAAAAAAGTTTTGTCAGTATGATCACAAACTTTGTTATTATCAATGTAATATTTACTGCAGGAATCTTGAGAAAGAAAGACAACTTGTTCTAGCGTGGTACAATGTTTAATACTAACAATACAGTAGATTTGCTAATTTGGTTACGGTATTATCGTAGTGTGGTTTCTTCTACTTCCTGTAAAAAAAGGTTTGGAATTCAAGGTGCGTTTCTTTATTTCATATGTCGCTTTACTCAAAATTTTAGGTTTTCTCCCTATTTACTCTTCGGTTTCGAACAAATTACGGAAATGAATATATAAACATAAGCGATCACACATGAGGTCTGAGGTCATGGGTATGATAATTGTATGGGTATAATAATTGATGCCTAATTTTTGCTTGATTAAATGTAAATCAGGACTAATATTGATAATATCTACTTATTCTAAATTACTCATGCGTAGAATTAGAATTTATAATTTCCAACATGAATTGAGTATGTTTAAAAGTTTTTTATAAGAGAAAAACTGAAAACATGAACAGTGTATATAAATAAAAGAAAAATGATTTAGTTATTAGACATAATAATTGAATTCTTTGAAGTTTCTGTTTTTTCTTCGATACAAGATGTATGCCGTCTCCAGGGCAGTTTTGTTAAGCCACAACTTTTGCTGTGTTAAGGATAGTTCCCTATCTGACATATATTTTAGTTTTTTCATATCCCAACTTAAACGGGAGAAAATTAAGAATGATCCTTTTTGGCTCA
>JAULBZ010003770.1:0-15828 GCA_032360805.1 Neoturris breviconis
TTATATTCTAAACCAATCAGAATGCTTTATTACTAAAATTATTCATCAAAAGAAGTTTGAAACGTTCGAAAAGTGATTGAAAAATGTTCGAACTGATTGTTGCATGGAGATTAAATAGCGCTCAATCGCTGACGGCCGCGCGCTCAAAAGGCGCTGCATGGATATTGGCCTTTAGACTTCTATTTTCACTCCAAATTAAAAATTTTACTAATATTTTTTAATTTAAATTTGAAAATTTTAGGGACTCCCAGTGCTTATTTGAACTCATGAATAATTGGAAACAATAAATAATAAATGAAATGGAAGAATATATTCTTACTTAATTTTACGATATTTTCATTTTATTATTGTTAATTTTTATAGGAGCGCCAAAAAGAGGGAAGGTATCTTATTTTAAATAATGCTTCTTAGAATGGACGTTAATATGAGAGGGATGCTCATTTGAGAGGGCACCAAAATAAGAAAATACAGATCATAATATGCAATATCAGAGAGAGAGAGAGAGAGAGAGCGCGCTTGTGATACTTCTGAAATTAGAATATGTAAATTTTATGTATACTTGCATTTTAGGCCTCCAAATTTCTAATCCAAGCTGGAGGTAAACTTGATTTCCGTCGTTATGCTGAAGCATTGTTTGATATTCTAATTACTGGTGGAATTTTGGCTCCAGGTGGTAACATCATTACTGACAGTAATGGTTTCACTGCAAAATTATGCGTCTTCAATACTGATGAAGATCTTGAAAGTATGCGCATGCTGATCCAAATGTTTGAGCGGATGATACGTCAATATAAATACTTGGAAAGATCACTTGATGATGAAATGAAAAAGGTTTAGATTATTATTTAGTTCATGAGAATAATCACTGTGAAGGAGTGCTTTTGTAGCCTGAAGCTATGCTAAAAAATCCTTCCTCCACAAAGATTATTTGCTCTTATTTTGAACACTGCATAAACTTCTTTTTTTGGGGGTAATTACTATCGTTATAATTTTGCTCGTTAGGAGAGGTTTCTATAGAATATATATATACTATAGAATTGTAGATTAAGTCAACTATTTTTTTCTTTCTTGAATGCTGAATACTAGGCTACAAAGGGTCTTTGTGGCATACCGTGCAGAATTTTTTTGCAAAATTTGTATACAAAGTTTTTAAAAGTGATTTATATTCTTTCAAGAGTGAATTATCTCATTTTTCTTGTTTATTTTGCAAAAATTTAACGTACACGAAACAAAACTTTGACAATACCTCTCAGGCTGTATTATAAATAGTCATGGTTTGAATATGGTCTGTAACAGAATTAAATAGATAAGAACTTAGGCAAATTAATATTTAGTTTATGAAACTTTTAGACCTAGTGGATCTTTTATTTAGGTTGTCATGTTTATGAAAGGGTTCAACGACCTTCAACGTACTCGTCTGAGTGCTGCTGCATTCTTGATGATCTCATCTGGATTGATTCCTCCAACATGTCTTTCACAAATTCTTACAGAGCATCTCATTAAAGACGGAATTGCTCTTGAATTTGCACGATCATTTTTTTCTACATGGTTGAAGGAAAAGGATTTTAACAGCTTGATCAGTAACTTGAAGAAAGCTGAACTTGATGGGAAACTTTTGGTAAGAAAAGGTGTCATTTAATCATTAACATTGAACCATTAGATCTGTTCCTTTCTGTTCCTACTGTATGTCTATTCTTATTCTGCAGATTTAATTGTTCATTGTATTTGGGTCTGTTTCTCTGCTGTTTAAATTTTGCATACAACAAAGGTGGTGCACAGTCTATGCAGCCTGCTTGGTCTACAGTGTTTGAAATAATCACTGCTTTTGTTTATAGCCTAAAGTTATGCGAAAAAATTACTTCTTTGCAGTGCTTATTTTCTCTTATTTTAACCACTGGTTTGTTTGTTAGGAACACATCAATTGAAAAAGTTGGTAAGAAAATCATGGATATATATATAGAATCTTCAAACCTTAAAATAACTGCTGGACCTGTGGAAGATTGTTCTTTATGGGTTTCAGCTGAAAAGTGTTCTTGAATGTTCTAAGTTTTCTCTCCTTTATTTAGGAATTGTTTCCTGTTCATAAAAGATCTATTGAAGCATTCGAAACTTATTTCAATGAAGCTGATCTGCAACCTATTGTGGATTTTCAGGTAGACACCAATTTGATAACATTAATCTGGATGTATCTCCTCTTCTCTTTGTTTGCTTTGCATACCTTGTACAAAATATCTAATGCTAATATCTTCTTTATGTTTCAACCAGTGAATAAAGATAATATAGAAACTTTTTTAGTATCTTCTCGGAGGGTTTATCAAGTATGACATTATTGGATACAACTATGCATTGTAGACGATAATAAAGAGTTGCGTTTATACGACTATATAGTTGTCGATTATCAAGAGTTATAAATACATCCTTGTTGAACATTATCAAGATTAATGTGAAGGAGGAAAGATATTTGAGCATAGCTTCAAATTATGATAATTAGGTTTTAAGAAAAATAATTATTGATTACAATAATCATAGGAAAAATTAACATTTGAGAACTAGCTACTAACTTGTTGTCATGCGTTTTGTATAGTAACATGGTTTAGTTTTGAACTTTACTTTTATAGCGAAATCAATTCGCAAGAACTGCTACCAAAGAATTAAAGTCAAAATTTAAAAAATTGTTGGAAGAAGAAGTTAGTGCGAGAGAGGTTTGTAATTGTCGTATATTCTTGTAAGGGACCACCTCCAAAATGGTTCCTAATGGTCAATCAACAATTTGGAAGGATGACATGTTTAATAAAGATGTAGTAATTTTTGTCACATAATGCATGACTGAAGTTTATTTAAAATGAGAGTTTAAAATGAATGATGTTCAGGAGCGGGAGCTTATTCAAAGTGGGGCTCATTTGAGGCTGGGGGCTTAATCATTTACGGTACATACCAATGTTAACAAAAAACCATCCCAAATCGAATGCAAAAATTTGAGTTCGATATAGAATCATATAATACCAACAATTTTTAGTTTCAAATTTCATTCCTATCATGTTTTACTGCGAAAATGAAAATGTCAAGATTATTATCCTAAAGTGTCATGATGGCACCTAAGCTGTTACACTTTTTACACAAACATGGTGCCCCACTCGAGGTGCTCCTTATGAACATTATCTTTATTGCACCAGTTTAATATTCACTCGACACCTTTTTGCCTTACAGGCAATAATTCAATGTATTAATCGGAGTAACTTTCGCGAAATTTAAACAAATTTGCAAAAGTTTATCTCGCGAAAAGCGCAAAATTTGTCAAAATTCAAATCGCTCATTTGCGAAAGTTTATCCACCATAAAACGTAATATTTTCACGAATTTTTGCCCTTGCGAAAGTTTCTCCGGTTAAAGTACTAGATATTAGCCATTTAGTACCTACACCAAAAATACATGGAACCAATTGCACCGAGAGTGGTCTTTAACATCCATCTCCAAAATTTGAGAAAAAATGATCTACGATGAAGAGTGTTAAGTCAACGAGCTTGCAATTGATTGGTTTCGCCAAAGAAAGCAATCAATTGCAAGGTTGTTGATTCAGCACTCTTCCACTGAGAACGAGTTTTGGAGATGGACCCTTATGAATACAAAGGAGCCAATATGAAGCATTGTTAAATACTTAGAGCTTTGGGACATTTATGTATACAGCAGTCGAAATAAGAATGAATTATCATTGTGGAAGAGGGATTTTTGAACACAGCATCAGGCTTTATAGCCTGAAGCTATGCTTAATAATCACTCCACCGCAGTGATTATTTGCTCTTTTCAATCACTGATATTTTTTGTTTTAATATTTCAGCTTGTTGCTGTAGCTAAAGAATGCTCTGTGAAACACAACTTAAAAGATAGTGAAATTACCTTAGTGGTAAGTATTGGTCGAAATAAAAGTAGCTAAATTACTGTAAAGGAAGGAACTTTTGACATAGCTTCAGGTTTGTAGCCTGAAGCTAAGCTCAAAAATTATTCCTCAACAGTGACGGTATTTGCTCTTATTGTGACTACTGGTAAGTATATCCAGCATTTATCATTATTAACAATCAACACTCAAGATAACTGTAGGACTTTGCCATTAGTGCTATAATTAACCAACCCAATGGGCAAAGACTTGCTCAAAGTCCGCAGTAAAGACGCTAGAACAACGTTTGTTTTCAACGTTGTTCTAGCTTTTCCTGCGGACTTTGAACAAGCTTTTACCCACTGATGATGAATGATTTCAGTTTCTTTAATTTAGAATTTAGCAAACTCTCTTCGGTATACTACCTAGGCTATAAAAAAACGATTCGTTAATATGGATTTTTTTCCGGACATTCTGTGCTCGAAATAGGGCAAATAATCACTGTAGAAGAGTGATTTAGAAGCATAGCTTCGATCTATAGAGCCTGATGCTATGCTCATAAATCCCTCCTCCACGGTGATAATTTATTCCTATTTCGATACGTTTATTCTTGCTTCTATTTAGTTATGGTATTCCATCATGAAAGCTGTGGAATGGAATAAAAAAGAGGACCTTCTTGCTGACCAAGCATTACGTCATTTAAAAACATACGCACCTGCTTTGAAATCGTTTGCGACTACTCCAAAGATTGAAATTGAGCTCTTGGAAAAGATACAAGAGTATTGTTATGATAACATGAATTTTATGAAACTTTTCCAGAAAATCATCATGCTCTTATATAAAAGTAAGTAAACCTGAATATAACTACCTTAAAGGTACATAATCACCTATTTTTGATCAATATCTATGTCAAATGGATAAGTGACACACACTGAACATACCCAGAAAATCTCAAGAATGTTTGACCAAACAAGATGGCTGCCACACGGTGAACATAGAAAATACTTAATTACATTCAACTTCATTCAATTATATCTCCACTAATATTCATTCTTATGGAGTCAAATCTTCAGAATATGTTAGCAATATGAACTTTCATCTAGACTATAACAGGAATTTTTTTTAAAGAAATCTGAGTGTGGTTTTGTACGTATTTTGTAAGGTAATACATTTTTGCGTTTTTGCCCTTCATCAGCAAAAATATCTTCCGCAAAACTCGCCAAAATCCTCCCATCGGCAAAAATAAACTCCACTAACGAACGATAATCTGCAAAAATAGATTAAATTCTCGCGAAAATTTTTTCTCTTAAGGTAGTTTGAAAGAAAAACAAATTTCTGCACCGCCTGTTTTCCCGCTGTAATGACGTCATCAATTTTTTTTTGCTCAAATGTTAAGTAAGGGTTGACCCAACTTTCTGGTTAGTTTCAACACTACAGCATGGTTCCATCAAAAGTTATGGAGAGGGCTACTCAGACCCCCAGAAAGCCTGGCCCGAATAGGGTTAGAATCTGTAGAGGAGATTTTCATTATTTAATTTTGATTGATATGTTATACCCGCTAAACTTAGCACCAATTGTGCAATCTTGCAAGCCTGAAAATAACTATTGGATACCATCTGTGGATCAGCTGTTTTAAAACTTAGTGAGTGTCATTTTAGTAATAACTTTGCAAACTCGATAATACCTGTTTGGAATCATCGGTGTGGTTTTGAGTATTAATTTCCAGTTACTTTGTACCCGCTATCCACAATAACTGAAAGCTTTATATTTAAAAAACATTTTCTTATTTTTTAGCTGATGTTCTTGGAGAGGATGCAATTATTAATTGGTACAAGGGTGGTCATTCTGCAAAAGGAAAAAGTGTATTTTTGCAACAAATGGAGAAGATGGTAAATTGGCTTCAGAATGCAGAGGAGGAAACAAGCGATGAAGACGAAGAAGAAGAAGATTAAAATAAATGAAAAAAAACAACAACAAGGGAAAAATATAATTTTATGGTGTTTCGTATTTTTCCTTTCATAGTAAATTTTTATGTGAACTTACCTCTCTGTAGCAATACACTTGTCTTTTATTTCGTATATATTTTTATTTAAATAAAAAACAACATGAATTATTTGTAAAGGCTTATTATTACGCGTCAGAAGTTATTGTGGGACTAAATACTTTTTTTACTAATACAAACTGTTGTATTTTATGTTTTCGTACATACCCTGCTTAGTTGTACAATTATTGGTTGTTATGGACTTTTAACTTTCGGGTGCGTTTTATGTCCTTGTTGCTATGGGTCTTGCACCCCATTTTTTTCTTCCAAAAAGTGATCCTGTGTCCGTTTACCTTTTGGAAAAATGTTTTGTTTGCATTTTACCAGTGCAAAAACGTGAGAAGTTGCCAAATATAGCCCTAATAACGTTAGAGAGTCACAGATTGTTATGCAGAAAAATCTAGGATTATGGTAAAAAGCGCCCCCCTCCCAAGGACATGTATATTGAGCGAAAATAGCTGGAATAAAAATTACCCAGTAGAAATCAAATCGCAAAGGTAAATAAAATATTTAATATTCACTGCTTCCAAGTAAGCGAACTTTGACTGCTGAGTCGCACAGTTTTTAAAGAATGCACGAAAAGTTAAATATGTTAGTTACTTTATGCGGATTAATGTTCACGACTTCTTGCCTATCAAACAATTTTAACCGCGGGGAATAAATTTTGCGAGTGTATGGATATCTTGGATATTTCGTGAATTGGTGTACTTTTGTATAGCCTTTGTTTATAGACCTCGAGCTAAACAAGCGAAGGTCTGTATTGTAGGCTAGTACGTTGGATCGTGTGTCAGTCATACACGAGTCGAGTCTTTATATCCCCTCGTCTACAGGACTTCTTTCTTATCGTAGAGAATACATGTAAAACGTAATTCAAATTATTGCTTCATTGGAAAAGCGTCGTTAACCTAATGCGGCGCACTATTTTTCGAATAATAACGCCTTTAGACAGCATCAAAATCCTAATTTTATTATTGTTTGTAGTTAAGACGTTACTCAAAATTTTGTTTTATTTTACCCAAAATTTCGTACTGAATTTCTTGACAACGAGGCTGAGTAGTGAAATTTTTGTAACGATTTGACCGTGATATCGTAACCCAAAAAAGTGCAGTTCCGTTCTTAGTATGTTTGCGAAATCAATAGCCTATTCTAAGATCTTAAAGTAGAATTTGATTATAACATGATTATAATAATCATAATTTTTATAGTGGATTTCGTTTCTTTTTGTCGGCAAAAGAATAATACTATTTTAAAAATATCTTGTGCTGAGCTATAATCCTGGCAAATGTTATTGCTTCAATATTATTAGTTCAGGAGTTAGATAGGGGGAAGGCTTATTTGCCTCCCCATCCCCGAGGTAAAATATACTACCAAAACACCCGGGGTAAAATAGGGTTAAGGAATATTTTTTTTGCGAATATTTAATTTCGTGATATGTTTTTGGTAAATTCGTAAAAAATTATACATGAATGGTAACTAAAATTCAAATAAAAAAATGAAACAACTTATAAAAACAAATTCCTATAGGATGCAGGTTCGAAAAAACTATAGTAAATATTAGAATTACATGAAGAAGCGTCACTGAAAAGATCATTGATTCAGTATCCTTCTCCGCAGATACTATATTACAGAAAGTCACAGTATATATGTAAGACTAGCAGAAAACCAAGTAGATAACAGTGAAGCGCTAACACAGGCTCGTCCCCAGTCCCTTTTGACTTTCAAACCTGAGAAAAATTAAAAGAGTCAAAAGGAGCTGGGGACGAGCTTGGCGCTAACAGTGATCGTTTAAGCATCTGATTTGGTTTGTTTCAACGCCATCGAGGATGTTTTCTGTACTTCGTAGTCATTTGATTTTTCAGCGTAAAACAAAAACTTGTATACTATAGCAGCTGATGCTCCTCCAATCATCGGTCCAGCCCAGTAAACCTTAAAACAAACAAAATTATTAGTACAAGCAACCTAAAGCAATGTAATCTTATCGAAAGTAAATTTATGTTCAATCTAGTATACGGCTAGACTGTAGTCGTAGTTTTACCAGAATCGGCAGAAACGGAACGAAATCGGAAAATCGGAACTACGTAAATGCCTCCTGATATTCCATATTTTGTGATATAAATGCTCTTTTAAATTTAATAGGGGATATGTTATCAAAAACGGAAGAAAAAATTGAAAGTTTCCGTTATCATTATTTACCCTCAAAAAATACGGAAAATTGAATCAAAGATACGGTATTGAAAGTAGCCCACCAAACCAAGTGAAAGTTAAACCTAAGCACATAAATGATTTGCATACACACTTTATATGTCAATGTTTAAAATAAATGTATTTATAAAGATGGTAAAGTTTCAGTTCAAATAAACAATTGGAACACCTTTTTCAAAGTAAAATTATGTTAGGTCACTGCAGAGGAGATTTGTGAAATTTCATATCCAGGGTAAACACTCAAATTAATTAATAATAACATACATCATAGCATTATGATATACACTAAATAATATAACTTAGTTTAATAAAATATGTTATTGTGATGTTATGTTCAGTGGAACCATTAAAGATAAGTATATTAAACATAATAATTAGTTTAACATATGAATAGAAACATGGTATCTATTAGCAGTAATAAAATATTGTAAATAAAGGTGGTTGTCAGAATAACGAAATAGAAGATTACATAATCATTAAAAGAATTTATTCTTTTATCAAAAGACTGATCCTCTATTGAATTGTGTATTGCCATTATATTTCTAATTTCAATTGGGATTAATTAATAATGTTATAAAAATCAACTTACAATTTATTCTTTTATTAAAAATATATTCCTCTGTTGAATTGTGAATTGCTATTATATTACTAATTTGTATTGAGAGTACTCTTAGTAGCAATAAACTAAGTGGATATAACATTAATAATTATTTCAAAATTGAAAGAAGCTTTCCAAAATCAAAATGGAGACTTCAATTCTAAATTATTTTTACAAACAATATCACTTATCATCTCAAAAAATCGAGGAGAGAGCTTCCCCAAAGTACAACATGGTCAAAGTCTCATAGAAAAGTTAATTTTCAAAAAAAAATCAAAAAAATTATAAGTCAACAAAAATCACAAGAAAATCATTCTGATAAATGTGGTCAAAGTCTCATAGAAAAAATATTTTTCAAACATTTTCAAAGAATTTCTGAGTCCACAAAAATCACGAAAAAATCACTTTGATGAATGTTAATCAAATTTGCGAAAAAGTCTCTAAAATCTCTTTTTCGTCGATACTCAGTCACGAGTTGATTTCGCCAGCGCAGCGGTCTCGTAATATTGTCAAGAATGACATAATCAAATTTCAGGACGGTACCACGCCTTTTCGGTCCATTGGACCAAACATGCAATTTGGACCCTTTTTGCCCAAAACTCGGAACCGAGTGGACGAAATCGAAAAATAATTGGCGAATGCTAGTACCGATTTTCAAAAATGCTAGCACTTCGGGAACATGGTCTATTGAAGTGATAAAGCCGCAAAGTGATAGCAATAGCCCATTTAAACTTTGTTTTGCAGGTTAAAAATGTTAACCCTTCATGGTTATTTTCTTATATACTTTAAATCTGCATCATACTTTTGTGACTTTTTGCCCCCTGAATCTTCCAATTGTTAAAATAGTGAAAAAAATTATTTTCCAAACAAAACTAAAAATTATTCACTTTTTGGTGAAAAAGGAAAAAAACCCGTCATAATTACGTCATAATTGAGAAAGGTTTAATTGTCTCACTTACCCAGTGGTCATCCCATATATCCATTACAACAGCTGGACCAAATGATCGAGCTGGATTGATTCCACATCCAGTAAATGGAATCTATACAGTAAGAATATGGACTTACAAATATTTCCGAAGTGGTTGTGTTGGTGGTGGGAATTAAAACAAAAAGTCAAATTTGGCTGAAAATATTCTGAAAAATCTCTCATCCACAGTGATGACTGGCAGTTATTTTAACCTCTGAAAAGTAGATTGTAGGAACACGTTCAATATTGAGTTTTGTAACCAAGGGGGAGAATCTTTACATTTAAAATATGGTAGATTTATAACCAAGACCACAGGGCTCAGTGGTCAAAATAAGAGCAAAGCAGGTGGAATTTTTGAAGCCTGAAGCTACGCTCATAAATCCCTCCGCAGCAGTAATTAGAACTGAAACTGATAGCACATCAAATAACACCGTCCGCAATTCATAAATAGCTACAGCCCATGCCCGATCTTTCAATTTAGTTGCTTGTTACAATTTTGCGCAAAATTTAGGCTACAGTCATTACAATATAACAATCTCCTGCACAGACAAAAAATAGTATAATCTGGAAAAAATGGTTGTATCGAATTATTTTTTCAATTAATGTGAAGGTTTCTGTTCTGTTTCTGTTTCTGTTCAGTGTCGTTCTGATTGCTGCCTATTGGGCTCTTAGGTGAAGAGTAGCAATATCAATAAACAAGAATGGTATAAATCTCAGTGGGCAAAAACTTGTTCAAAGTCCGCAGTAAAGTCGCTTGAACAACTTTGACGTTGCCCACTGAAAAAACTCACCAAACAAACATGGCAGACCAAGATAACAATACCAATTCCCAAAGTAGTTCCATACGGTTCAACTTTCTTATTTCCATCGGTGATAGAAAAAACAAAGAACACCAACAAAAATGTAAACAATAATTCTAAGCCAAATCCTTGCTCTGGTTCCACATCTTTGTGAAGCATAGTAACACCAAGAAGAACCCTTTCTCTTTCAGCATATGGGGTACATGAATAAGTTAGTGCGGAGCCAACAATGCCTAAAAAGAAGATATCGTCACTTGATACAACAAGATATTTTCCAGGATATCAGGAGGGTAGACCCCAGTGGGCAAAAACTTGTTTCAAGGTCCGCAATAAAGGCGCTAGAACAACGTTTTCAACCAGAGTGCGCTATAATTTTGCTATAGTTTGGGTTTTCTGTGTACGTTGCAAAAAAACACAAAACTTTTGTATCCAAATCACTATATATAATGTAATATATAATGAACAAGCTACAGTATAGGCTAACTTTGCTGATTTTGCTTAATTATTGTTTTGTTCTTTGGCATGGTCCTTCTACATATAGCTAACTAGCATACTTCTTTTTTTTTTAGCTGGCCTGATTCTGATGCTACATTGGCTGGGGTTTTTTAAGTACAGTACATTTTACAAGAAACTTTACAAAATTTTGGTGATGTACGCCGAGGACACTCTAAATTTTTGAACTATCGAGGAGATACAAAACTACCATTTTGAATTAAAATATAATGCTAGCTTTGTTTACTGTGTATATAAATTGCATTTTCTTCTTCAGTAAAATACTAATTTTTAATAAATTATAAACTCGTTTTTCTGGCATTGGAAGCCATTTTAACTCCAAAAGATCAGTTTTCTTAGCAAATTTGTTTTAAGACAAAACCACAAACAGCTAGTTGCAATCGTTGTAAACGTTTTAATTGATATTCCTTTAAAGGAGCATAAACAAAATCGTTAAAGTCAATTTTTAATAAAATGAAACTTTCAGCCCACTGTTTTCGTTTTCGCTTTTTAAGAGCCGAAAGTTTACCATAGCTAGTTGATATTACTTCTATCAGATGTTTCTGCCAAAGTCAACTTTTAATAAAATGAAACTTTCAGACCACCGTTTGTCTCGTTTTCGTTTTCCAACTGTCGAAAACTGCCAAAAGATTTTCGCTCACTCCAGTTCCTCAAATTTGAATAAGTAAACCCTGTCAAACCCTAGAAAATGTTGCTTTTTAGCCTGCCAAACGAAGTTTGGATGGGTTATTACTAATTATAGCGATCTCTGTCTTTAACGTTGTCCAAGCGTCTTTACTGCGGATTTTGAACAAGCTTTGCTCACTTGAGAGTACTTAGGAAAAGGCATCAGTTTGACTCTATACGTAACCATATTTGGTAGTCTTTCACGCGGTGTTCTACCCGGCAGGCACACGACGTCGGGTCGACTTCGAAACAACGTCACGACATCGTTTCAACGTTGTTTCGACGTCGTATTCTACTTCAAGGTTAGACTAGTTTATAATCGTTAGTTAGCTAAATCTAGAAAGCGGGAAAAATATCGGGGATAATCGGGAAATCGGGAGTCCGTAATGAAAACGGGAAGAGAGAGAACAAACTGCTCTTCTCTATTAAGTATAAATGTAATCATAAGCGGGTCACTATTTTTAAGCGAAATCTTTATAACGACTGCCTGCTAGTCTACTTCAAGGTATTAACATTTTTAATAAGCATTGTGTGCATGACAGTCGAACACGTTCATATTTGTCAGTTTTTCTTGTGATAAGCGTTGGGACTAACGCTAAATTTATAGAAGACAAAAGCGAAAGTTTTTGACTAAAATTAGTGAGTGCAAACAAAGTGCTATATCACTTGTGTAATTAGTTGCTTTTCTTCTATACAACATAATCATTTATAGGTCATCCCAGCGGTGAAAAAAACTTGTTCAAAATATGCGGTAAAGACGCTAGAATGAGATCTACGTTGTTCAGGCGTTTTTGCTTCAGATTTTAAACAAGTTTTTTGTTCTCTAGGGTGGACTCAGTACTCTTCCTACATTAATTTAAGGTGGATTTCCATTAGCAGAAAATTCCGCGCAGAATTCAAAAGAAGAGATTCCATTGGTGGAAATTGACATCATACAACAATTTCTACCAATAGAATTTCTTTTTTTGGATTCCGCGCGGAATTTTCCGCTAATGGAAATCCACCTTTAAGGCCGTTTTCTATTCGGAGGATTTTACAGCTCGGGCGGGAAAATACTGCGCGGAATTTATTTCGAGCATGCGTACTTGTGAAAAATCTAGATTTCTTCACAAATACGCATGCTCGAAAGAAATTCCGCGCAGTGTTTTCCCGCCCGAGCAGTAAATATCTCCGAATGGAAAACGGCCTTTAGAGCAGCTCTATACACGCGTTATTTAATATGTAGATCAATTATCTTTAATGGATATTAATCCCCATCCAAATATTTGACGTTCTTTTAGTAATTACTCGTTAATTGTATACGAGTACAAATGCTATTCCTGAAATTTTGTGACTTTTCCAAAATTTAGTTGCATAATATTTAGCAATTTTCTTTTAAAATAATCGCAAATTTTTCCGAGGGTAAAGCTTTTCTTTGCCAGGGGGAAATACTTATGACGTCAAACGGGTAGGTATACCGTCATACGCTATATTTTTTTAACTGATTTTTGTTTATGGGTAATGATAGTAATAAAGTGACATGCAGATTTCTTTGGTATTTCAGTACAGCTTTCCTCTATACACAAACAAATTCGCCTAGTGGAAATCCGCCTTTAGTTCCAGACTTTACATACCTCCAACAACTTGTGCAACAATATAAAACAATCCTTTGATAAGCGAGATTCTCCCACCAACAATCATGCCAAGAGATACTGCAGGATTCAAATGACCACCACTGACATGACCAAATGCTTGGGCAAGCGAGGCAATTGCCAAACCAATCCCAATTCCAATTTCCACATGGTTTGCTGATGCATTATCGTCATTATTTCCCCATTTTAAAGCAACACATGTTACACATAACAGAAAGAATATACAGCCAACAAATTCAGCCGCTACAGCTCTCCAGAATCCTATTGTTGCTATTTTATTAAACCCGAGTTCATATCCCATATTTTGATCTCAATACTCATACAATGTGAGGAAAAAAAATTGTTTACTTTTTGAACTGCACAAGTTTACTACACTAGTGATTATTATGACTAAAAATATACATTGAAATCTAAAATGTTATCAAGTAGTTTTTAAGTGCGATCACAAGGAGGGGTATCTCATTATAAATTGTGAAAACAATAAAAAAACGTTTCACTCTATTGATTCTTTTGTAAGAATAATAATCGTGTTGTCTGAAATAAATGTTTCTTAATTATAATATTAACTCAGCCTAACAACGACTGTCAGCTAATAAAAATACTTAAAGTGGTCATTGACAACCAGTTAATCATTTACTATACGATGGTTATTAAAATTATATTGGACCATAATCAGTCTTCTTTATTAACAACCATTATTATTTAGTTTGTCAAATGAGCACTGCACCTTTAAATGACGTTGATACATCGCGATGGATTTATACGACGTGGAAATAACAACATCCAACATCTAGACGTCAAATTGACATCTTTTCGATTTTGATTAGGCATTGCGTTCCAGCAGTTAGGCATGTTATTTCTTTGAAACGATTTTGATAAAAAAATATATAATGTGAACAAGGTTGTCATCCCATTTTACGAATTTTGAATGACTTACAAATTTTACGACTTTTCCTACAATTTATCTAGGATCATTTTTTTGATTTTGTTTTTGGTAACTAGGGATAATAACAACCATTATTATTTAGTTTGGCATGAATTTATGCGACGTGGAAACAACAACATCTAACATCTAGACGTCAAATTAACATATTTTCGTTTGTCTAGCTAATCAAAATGTAAGGCTTTTCGTCCGAGTTAAAATTACAAAATTTTGCACGAATCTCACATTGTCTCAAGTATTTATGTTGGGGGTTGTAGATCAGAATGTTTGTTTCAAAATAAACTCGTCTTCAGGCTCTTCAGCTGTATATATCGACAAGAAGCGCTGGGGTCGAGTTTGGCTTCAAAACACAGAATAGCTTGCATTTAAAATTATTCCGGATTCTCCAACCTCGTTCCCAGAGATTATTTCCGGTATTTCATATCACAGGTCAAAATTCGTAAAGAAACCCTGTGAACGCGAGGTTGAACATTCCCGAGATCTGACCTACCCGATTAGTCATGAAATGTTGAATAATCTTTATTTAATAAAAAATTAATTTTAAAATGAGACGTTTAGTCTGATTTATATACTTTGTACTGTCACATTGAAGAATATGAATCATACTATGATTTGTAGGGTTCCGTCTGTAGGGCTCACTTCTTTTCAAAAGACACGAGCCATACAGACGAACCCTATGATTCATATTTGTCAATATAGACCATATATTTTAATTCTATTTTCATTAAATGGCGTAAAAGTGGCGGTAAATGTAGCGTGTTATGGTGGGTTTACACTGAGCGAAACATTTCGCTCGTTTAATGTCAAATTCTACTAATTTCTACCAATGGAAAGAATGTCTTCTTTTTGAAATCGCGCGAAATTGTTTGCCTAGTGTAAATAATTCACCATTAGGGTTCATTTTTTCATTACTATTTTGTGGGCTTACCGAATCGAAATGTTTGAACATATTACAGAACAATGGGCAAAAACGTGTGTAGAACAAAAATGTTTAAAACAATATACTGTACAGCCCAGTGGGTAAAAACTTGTTCAAAGTCCGCACGCGTACTTTGAACAAGTCTTTGCCCACGCTGTGAGTATTGCAAATTGAGAGCAAATTCGCAATATTTTAATTCAAATAGGTTTTTATTCCGCCTTTATTTATTTTTAAAATTATTTGTTTGTTTATTTCTTCTTCGAGAATTACTAATGATGGCAATCATAACTGTTGCCAAATTTTGTAAAAGTATCGATATATCTTTAAGTATTCTAAGAGACCTTCCCATGGTTTTAGTAAAGATAATCTTGGCTTAACTGACTAAAATACATATCTCATAAATCTGTTTGAATCTGTTAAGGAATGTTGACCACGAGTTTAAAAACGTTTTTTAAGAAAATCTTATTTTTTTATTTTTGGAAAATCTTATTTTCACTGGAAAATCTTCTTTTTTCTTCCAAATTTTTGTTGTTGTTGTCTTGATGGTGGTGAGTAAGCATAAAAATCTGACGGTAACCGAACCTCGTCCCCAGTGTTTTTTGGTCACCATCAATGCATTTTCAAACAACACGCGTCAAAACTTGCAAGAAGAAATGCTTTTTCGCAAAGAGTGGTGAC
>JAULBZ010003771.1:0-15826 GCA_032360805.1 Neoturris breviconis
TCTTCATCATAGATTAATTTTTCTCAAAATTATTGAATTTTACTTTTTTAAAGCTGCTAAAATATCTGCTTTTGGTAGCAAATTTTGGAGATGGCTCCTAAGTATACACAGAAGGATGTTATGTCAATGAGTTTGCATTAGATTGTTTTTTATTTTTGTTGGTACGAAGAGAAAAAAACATGCAAGTTTCTTACTCTGTAAATTTGAGATGCTTCATAAGCGTTTATTATAAATTTTTCTGCTTTAAAATTTATTAAGGATTTTGAAAGAGAAGAAGAAGAAAAATTGGTGTCACTTTTCCTGTCTGATTAATCCCTTTTCACCGGCGTGTTTATTTCTTGCAGAGTCATAAAAACTGTAGTTACAAATAACAGGGCTCGAAATAACAGCCGGTCATCAAGCCAACTTGGCTGAAAATATTCTGAAAAATCTCTCCTCCACAGCGATGACCGGCTGTTATTTCGAGCCCTGTAATAACCATAAAGTTAGAGACGTAAATTGTGCAGAAAGATATATTTCTTATTATAATTTTTGAGTAATGATGTGATATGTTCATTTGTAGAACTCAAAGGTGACGAGGCTTGGCAACGGTTAAAGTATGCTGAAAACTTTGACGTTTCGTTTAACAATATCCATGATACTGTCCCACGAATTAGTTGCTTAGAGATTTCTCACAGAGAATTCATTGATAAATATGAAAAACCTAGAGTGCCGGTTGTATTAACACATTGTACTGATCACTGGCTGGCGAATCAAAAATGGACCCTTCCAGTAAGTTGTACGATGCATACGTTCTGTTATTTAATTTTGGTTCTGCTGGCTTCCAACCCTGCATATCGATAACTAAAAAATTGGTAAACTGCCTTCACTGTACAATATGTGTAAATAATCACTGTGTAGGAGGGATTCTTGAGCATAACTTCAGTGATTGTTCTTATTTTGACCATCAATAAGTGATGCGTTATCGCTGATATTGTTGGACCTATATATCCAATTTAGTCATTACTCGAAATAAGAGCAAATAATCACTGTAAAGGAGTGATTTTAAGCTTAACTTCAGGCCTTATAGCCTGAAACTATGCTCAAAACTCACTCCTCCACAGTGATTATTTGCTCTTATTTCAAACACTGTTTATATAGAGACTATCTAAGAAATATCGTAACCAAAAGTTTAAAGTAGGGGAAGATAATGATGGATACTCTGTTAAAATGAAGATGAAATACTACATAGAATATTTAAAAATACAAAAAGACGATAGTCCCTTGTATATATTTGATGGCTCCTATGGAGAACACCCAAAAAAACGTAAACTACTACAAGATTATGAACCACCGACATTCTTTGCAGATGATTTATTCAGATATTCTGGAGAGAAAAGAAGACCCCCTTACAGGTAAAACATTAGAGCAAATAATCACTGTGTAGGATGGATTTTTGAGTATAACTTCAGATTTTGTTGCCTCAATGCTCAAATAGCACTTCTTCGCAGTGATTATTTGTTCTTACTTTGAACACTGCTGATATATCCTAGTGGATCTGTAAATAATCACTGTGGATGAGGGATTTTTGAGCATTGTTTCAGGCTTTTCTATGGCGAAATAATATATATCTCAGTTAAGTCGGTGTTCAAAGTTAAGAGTAAATAATCACTGTGGATGAGGGAATTTTGAGCATTGTTTTAAGCTTTTCTAAATATCACTAAACCACAGTGATTATTTCCCTTTATATTGAACGCTGGAATTTTTCTTACATTTCTTTTATTTTTGATAGATGGATTGTTATTGGACCCTCTCGATCTGGTACTGGCATACATATAGATCCACTTGGAACGAGTGCGTGGAATGCGTTGGTTTCTGGTCATAAACGTTGGGTTATGTTTCCAACAGAGACGCCAAAGCACTTGTTACAAGTTGCAAAAGGGGATGGTCAACATCAATCTGATGAAGGGATACAATGGTTTACAAAAGTTTTGCCAAAAGTTAAAAGTCCATCATGGCCTAAAGAATACAAGCCTGTATGCTCTATCTTGGTTTTATTCACTGAACATGTCTGAAAGAAATTCAGCCACTACTGTTTTGCTAAAAAGAGAATAAAAAAATAAAAAATATTCTTAATGTGCTCTTTTAAATTAATCGCTTTTTGTTAATACATAGGTCTCGAATTAATGAAAATAATTTAGCCAGCACACTCTTTCTAAGTTCACCCATTCGAACAGTAATTTTTTCTTCTTTGCAAACCAATACAACAACGAGAAATTGTTAATGCCCTTTCCCATTTAATGTAGCTACAAGATAATTATTAATATTTTATGTGAATGCTCATTAGTGGAAAAACTGCAACATAATATTCCTGTATTATGTTTAGCTTGAGATCTTACAAAAACCTGGTGAAACTGTCTTTGTACCTGGTGGTTGGTGGCATGTAGTATTAAATTTAGATACGACTGTTGCTGTTACACAAAATTTTGCATCAATTGGAAACTTTGACATTGTTTGGCACAAGACTGTAAGGTAAGTTCGTGAAACTGCTGGACATCACTTGTGAAGAAGTGTTTTTGAGCTTTGAAGCTGAAAACTGATCTCAAAAAAACTCCTCCACAGGTAATATTTCAACAGTTATTTTGCTTTCTGTAATGAACATGGAAGAGTCCAGCTAACTTGTCAATCAGTTTCTTAGTTTAAGTTTCACTGTGCAGGAGTGGATTTTACACATTGCTTAAATCCACAAAGCCTAAAGCTATAATCGAAAATCATCACTCAACAGCTTCTCATATTTTAAGCGCTTCGTTTATCTGCAGACGGGTTCACTTTAAACGACAACAAAACAAAGACTTTTATTCAACATTGTGTCGATATTGTGTGACCCATGACGTGCTGCCAGGCCTGGATTTGACTGTCAGATATCGCCTGTGGAGAAGTGTTTTTATATAGTTTTTGTGTTCGAAATAAGAGTAGATTAATCACTGTGGAAGAGGGATTTATGAGCAATGCTTCAGACTTTTTAGCTTGAACTTATGCTCACAAATCTCTCCTTCACAGTGATTATTTACTCTTATTTGAACCACTAATACTTTTAAAACACTTCTCCACAGGTGATATACAGCATTTATATTCAGACTTGTGTACCTAGCAAATAATTTATCAGTGAAGTTTATGTTAGCTTTACACTTAGCTCTATTTTATAGGGGACGTCCAAAGTTATCTAAAAAATGGATTAAAACTCTACGGGTGAGCTTCTTTGTTTTTAAGACTATAAAAAATATATTTTCTTCCTCATTCAGTCATTGAAAAAGGAGTAAATAATCACTTTGGAGGAGTGGATTTTAAGCATAACATCTGGCTCTGTAGCCTAAAGCTGTGCTAAAAAAATTGCTCCTCCATAATGATTATTTGTTCTCACCTTATGAATTGAATTATTTTTCCAGACTCATCGTCCTGAAATCGCTAAGATAGCTGATTCAGTTGATTTCAATCGTGGTAGTGGTATTGCGTCCGATTCAAGTTCCAGTTCGTCCAGTAGTTCATCAAGCTCAGAATCTGAATCTGAATCGGAATCGGAAGAATCCGCTCCCGACTCAACTAGTGTTACGGAAGACGAAGATGAACCATTAAATGAACACGACAAGCGTTCTAAAAGGTTTGTTATTGCAAGCCTTTAAATAACGGTCGGATATCACCTGTGGATGAGTGTTTTTAAGTACAGTTTTCAGCTTTGAAGCTAAAAATTGTACTAAAAACACTCCTCCACATGTGATGCGCGACTGTTGTTTTGAGGTTTGTTATTGTTTTTTTAAGGTTGATTTTTACGAGGCGAAAAATCCGCCGTGAAAAGAAGATTTATCCCATTAATAGAAATTGACGTCACACATTTTTCGCTGGTTTCTTCGGTACAATCGTTGACTCACTGCTTTTGTGTAAAATTTGTTTAAACTTATCCAAAGTCCGTAGTAGAAGTAGTAGAAGTACTGCGGACTTAAACAATTTTTTGCGAGAAATAAATGGTTCAATGGTTTCAAAGATGGATGATGTAATTTGATGGAACTCCTAACTTCGAAGCGAATATGGAGCACATGGTAGTATTACCTTCAGAACTGGTAGAAGTAAAAGCAAACAATAATTGTGGAAGAGTGATAGCCTGAAGCTATGTTCAAAAATCCCTCCTCCACTGTGATTATTTAATCTTATATAGACTACTGTAACGTAGTATTTTCTCATTTCAGACGGAGAATAGAAGACTTCTAATGATAAACTAACTCATATCGATGTAAATATGTAAAAGAGACAAAAAGAGACTATGAAATAAATTGTCTCATAAAGATACAGAAGTTTTTGACTTACAGATCTTACAGATTTTAGTTCTTAAACTAGAAAACTTTGAACAATAATGTTGTGTAGCCATTTGTGTTATGGTAAAGACTAATAATTTTTCTTGTAGTCGAGGACCATTTTATTTTAGAAAAACAAGATAGCTTGATATTTATTTTGTTCATTTCCTTGTGCTCATAATTATTCAAGGTCGTTCGTTAGCAAGGATTCTTGTAAAAATCCCTGAGAACGAAGTTAAAGAACAGTGTTAATCTCTGTGCACATACGCATACCTTTTAAAAGCATTCGACATCAGTCTGTTTACAAGCATGAGTTTAGACGTGCAAAGCAAGCCTGGAATATATTCAACCAAAACAGAACACAGAGAAAAAACGAAGGAAGGAAGGAAAGTATGGACACATGACGTCGGGTCGACTTCAAAACAACATCACGGTTGTTTCGACGCCGATCCGTCGTGATCGGCAAATGAGATTATTATGGCTAAAAACTCTTGGTGTTCTTATTTTTTATGTGTTTTTTTTTTTTACAGTTTCACGATATTTAATACTGATTTCTATAATTAACAACGCCTCATCCCTAACGTCTCTTCTTTCGTACCATAGAATGCTGAATCGAGGCTGCTTCTCTTTCTTTTTTTCTTCTTTCTTTGGAGAGAAGAATTGCTGGAGACGAAGATGAATATATTTGTATTGAGGCGCATCTCTACTAGGCTAATTCGTTCGCCTAAAGCCATCATCTTCACTAGGCTAATTCGTTCGCCTGAAGTCATTACATTGGTTGAAAGTGACATCACCTGTCAGGTGTGATGTCGCTTTCAATCAATATAATGGCTTCATTTAGAATTCGTGCGAACGAATTCGTCTAGTAAAAATCCACATTTAAACAAGATTTGTTATTATCTTTTCTCCCTTCTCTTGACCCTTCATTAGTGTTGTGTGGACCCCCTGAATTTTTAAATTTTGCGGTGAAAATAACATAACAAAAATTATTATTCAGGAGGTTATTTTCTTACATACTTTAAAAATCTGCATCATACTTTTGTGACTTTTTGCCCACTGAATCTCCTATTACCTTCCCATGAATTAACAAATTCCCGGAGGTACCTCACCATACTAACGAAGGGATGAAGTAGATTTGCAAATGAAAATCATGCAAATTAGGTTTTACTTAACAAAAGAAAAACAAAAGCGTTCAAATTTATTATTCTCTTTGCAGAAGATAAAAAACAGTCTTGACTTATTTCGGCTGGTTTCGCCGGGCTCCAACAGCCTTCATACTATCATCCATTAAACTTTTCATATCTACAACTTTGAGTCATGTTTCAGCATGGTCTTATGGTTTTCCGTGTGCTGATGCTAGAATATCATCTTGCCTGTCACCTTGCGGTGTCAAAAGTAGTGTCCAGGAAGCTGTAGCCTTCGAGCTTTAGTTTTGTCTGACAGTGTAGGACCATACAGTTACTTGTTAGTTACTTCGCCATTATTCCACGATACATTCATAACTTTTCAAAACATGTTGGTATAGGTACCCTACCGTGGCTGATTTGGACTTTTTGTTTTTGTTTTATCGAAAACACGCGGCCGCGTGTTTTCAAACACGCGGCCGCGTCTTTTGCTCAAAACACGCGGCCGCACGTTTTATTGAAAACACGCGGCCGCGTGTTTCAAAAGATGCGGCCGCGTGTTTTTGGTAAAACACGCGGCCGCGTCCTTTAATGGAAACACGCGGCCGCGTCTTTTGAAACACGCGGCCGCGTATTTTTCTCAGTCTGTAAATTGCACGGATCTGGTCTTTAATTTAATTTTATTTTGTTTACACACTTTGAACGCATGGTATATTAACATGGTATATTCTCTTGTGACGTTTTTTAACTATTAGTTATATTTCGTTTATTTCACTTTCAATCGCATTGAATGGTAGTATGTGACTTTATCTTCCATACTAAAGTTGCAATCGTAAGGCAGAAATGTCTTTATCTACGAGCCGTTACGATAGGTACCATTACAGTTAATGTTTATGTATATCTGCCACGTGCGTTTCCGTGCAAGGTTTCAATAAACATGCGGCCGCGTGTTTTGCTTAAAACTGTTTTACTAAAAATACGCGGCCGCGTGTTTTAAGTAAAACTGTTTTGAGCAAAACACGCGGCCGCGTATTATAAAAGACGCGGCCGCGTGTTTTGAGTAAAACAGTTTTAACCTAAACACGCGGCCGCGTGTTTTAAAAGACGCGGCCGCGTGTTTTGACTAAAACTGTTTAGAGTAAAACATGCGGCCGCGTGTTTATAGCAAAACAGTTTTTAAGAAAACACGCGGCCGCGAGTTTTCAGCAATGATAATAAAGACCAGATTTCCGTTGATCAACATTTTAAAGACCTGAATAAAACACGCGGCCGCGTACTTAAAACGTGCGGCCGCGTGTTTTCAATAAAACGTGCGGCCGCGTGTTTGAAGCAAAAGGCGCGGCCGCGTGTTTGAAAAGACGCGGCCGCGTGTTTTCAATAAAACAAAAACAAAAGGTCCAAATCAGCCACGGTAGTACCCTTTTATTCTTTTCCTTTTCGTTTGGAATTTTGTTTTGAGGGAAATTTAAGCGACAAATGTTTAGTCCGACGTTCAAAAAAAAATATTTCAGAACTTGAAAGGCAAACAAATAAATGATAAAAGAATATACGACTCCTTGGTAAAATCGATCCATGATGTATACCATGGCTAATTTGGACATCATGTATAGTATGACACAAACCCTCGGCCAAGCTGTAAAAACCTCAGCCAAGGATTTCAAAACTTATTTATCAAGATTTTCAGAAAATTTATCTGGTCCGTAAATTTGTCTATTGAAACCCTATTCAGCCAAGAGTATTAAGATTTTGTATACCCCTCCGTAACTTCTAATAGTAATACCTATGCTAAACATTAAACTTGGCACGCGGTAACCCCAACACAATAGAAACATTTCTGCATAATTATTTTTTGCTGACGTCATTATTTTTGGCCTGACGTCATCTGATGCAGGACTTGGTGTACGGAATTTTTGAATATTTAGTAAAAATTGATATATTTACGTAAAAGGCGATTAAGTTTGAATGGATAAAA
Source organism: Neoturris breviconis (assembly GCA_032360805.1). NCBI lineage: Eukaryota > Metazoa > Cnidaria > Hydrozoa > Anthoathecata > Pandeidae > Neoturris > Neoturris breviconis. Next base: position 7,422 of record JAULBZ010003771.1, read on the forward strand.
AATTAATTCCGATTGCGGAATCTGAAAGCAACCTCGTTCCCAGGGCTTTTTCTCTCTTGACATTTAACGCTGCGTCATGAAAGAAGAAGCCCTGAGAACGAGGTTGATCTAAAAGCTTAAATAAATTATATTTAGCGGCCATAAACTTATGACGTGTCCAGTCAGGGGGCGATTGATGGTCACTAAAATAGAAGATGTTTTCGGATGAGGGGGGAGTCGCATCCATACGCACGTCATTTATTTGCATACCTATCATTTCTTTATTTTTCAACCATTTAACCAATCGCGTTTGCTAAGAAAATAAAACAACATTGTCGAGAGGTGATTTTTTTGATTACTCTCACCATCAACCTCGTTCCCAGGGCTTCTTGCCTTTTAGAAACACGGAACACGCTCTTCCGTGTTTCGAAAAGGCAAGAAGCCCTGGGAACGAGGTACTCTCACTATAGATATGCGCTCTCACGTTTTCTTTTAAGTCATACCTCAATTTCTTTTCGAACTTTGAAATCAATTATGAAATTCGTCTTTGGTCTGTAATTTCCAAATGGGTAATCTAATTAACTTCAACGACTTTTTTGTAGCACCACAAATATCAGTTAATTTTATGTAAAAATTGTTGAGAGTAAAGTAACAACTATCGTTTATTGCAAGAACTGCTCTAGAGTTTTTCACAAATTTCCAACCAATTGATATTTTGCAGACCGAATAATATTTTTTTATATATATATTGCTTTATTTGAAAACAAAGTATCCACATACATTCGATCGAATGCAAACCTGGTCTAATATTCAGAAGTTAGTTCTCGGCAGCCGGTACGCTGAAGCTCCGTGTCCCTGTAAAGACAAGGATCGATTCTCAGATAAAATAAAAGTCAACCTCGTTCCCAGGGCTTCTTGCCTTTTCGAAACACGGAAGAAGCCCTGGGAACGAGGTTGCGATGGAGGGTGAATGCCTATCCATTGTATTGAATCATAGTAACAAGACTGTGGGTAACAAGACTGACTATAATTGATGTTCAGAATCGAATTCATCACGGTAACTATCCCTGGCCTCATTGTGGTACCATTTCAAACATAGCTAGCAATAAAGGACATTATACCTATCTGCCATTAGTCACAGCAAAATAAAAACTGTTGTCATTGATATGAATTGCCGTTTTCCATATTGCAATATTGACGATTACTAGGACAGTGAGTAGAACTGTTATATGGATAAAATTCTTTCGTTCACGGCACGCCCTAGGTAACAATGCACTTCATATTGTTCTTCGCAACATTCCATCAGATTATTGTCAACTTTCACCGAGCGAAATAAACATAAAAAGTGTCAACTACACAAAGGGAGATTCGTGTAAAATCTTAGAATTTCAACTTTGACAAAATACCTTAAATTTTTCTTAGCAAGATAAATTTGTTCTAAGAGCCTGGGTCTAGGCTGCAAGAATCGGCAGAATTTGTCGAGTTTGCAAAAAGACCTTAGTAAGATCCTATCTCTGAGATAAATCTCTAGGGACTTTTCGTGGTCGTTTTCCTTGGTTTTGTTTCACTTTTGTTTCACAAAATGTACCATAATTTATGTCCGGGATTGTGGGGATCACTTGAGTAGAATTGCAATTTTATTGTTTTGGAATAGTGACATTTTCATTATATTTTAGTTCAGAATTTTGATCATTCTGGGGGTGTTACAGGCTGTTTGGCCAAGTATCTTAACAATTCCATAAATCAAACTTAACCAATCCATGAACCTACATCACGATGTTATAAAAACGTTTAAACTATATACCGTAATGCTTCGATTAAACGCTGGAGGCATTTATTAAATATTTTTATTTGCAGAGGGGGCGTTTAATCGAGAGAGGAGTTTAAAAGAAGGGGGCGTTTATTGAAAAATATAAGAATTACGAATTGTTATTACAGCAGAAAAAAAAAAAATACAAATACAAATACATACAAACAAAAAGTATGATGGTTTCAACAATAAATACTCAACAGTTAACAATGTCAATTTCCTCGTCTTTATCAATGATATTATAAGTTGTGGTGCAGCGTCAGCAATATCATTTTTGGAAATTTCGAAGGGGTTCAAATCAAGTTCCTTATTTTGGAGCAGCATCGTCTGGTTTTTTAAAAGATTCGATCCTGCTTCAGTTTAATAAGGCTGCTACGTGAGCATTGCTGCTGCTTTAAATAAATGCCCCTTTTAAGAGAGGGGAGGGGGCGTTTAAAAGAGGGGAGCGTTTAAAAGAGGGGGCGTTTGTTAAATATTTTAGTGTTTAGGGGGGAGGGGGCGTTTAAAAGAGGGAGGTGTTTTTAAATATTTTAGTGTTTAGGGGGCGTTTAAAAGAAGGGGGTGTTTAATCGATGCATTACGGTAATCAATACCTGAATCAAATCCGACTATGCTGAAAACTTGGACCATGCCATGAGCTTTTGAACGAGGTTGCCTATAACCACAACCATATCAAACTACAACCGTCCATGCCATAAACCGATGATGAACCGAAGTCATAGCCGGATAAAAGAATGAGCAAAAAGAAAAGAAAAAACTTGGTCTGTAAAATATAATTTATTAATTTTAATTTTTTCAAAAATATCTGAAAAGTCTGGTCTGTAAAATATTACTTACATGACAGTGAATCACAGGCGGTGGGCGGTAGGCACGGTGTACGATGGATTTCCGCCGGTCGTAATAACTCTCCAAATTTGCAGATTTTTTTGTTTGTTTCTTACTTGTTATTGCCAGGCGCTCAAAAATCGATTAAAAACTCAGAAAATTTCAGCTCAAACGGTCCACTACTCCCAGAGATTTCCTAAAAAATCTACTGGCGGGGTGGAATCCACACGCCCCGCCCCCTGAATACTAGAGTTAAAACCCTCATTTCTTGTATATATTTCCAAGAAATATTTTTGGAATCCAATTTAAGCATTTTGGACAGATTATGACCCATCGAACTTTCACGCTTCATAATCTGTCCAAATAATAGTCGGAGAACGCATAGTGACGCCAAGTCGACGAAGCAGACCACAAAAGGAGACTATAAATTCCGAGAATTTTACAAAGAAATATTTCTCAGAAATTTATATCACGTTGGAAGTTCAATCTCGTGTGGATTGGGCTTTACAAACTCTTATAAACTCGGTATGAATTCTCAGCTTTGAGACGGAAAGAAAACATTCAAGATGGTGGACAGATTGGGTGAGTAACGATCATTTTTTTATCCTTGTATTTTTTGATACGCTGTTCATAGTAGTCATTCTCGTGTCTTTGCTCCTTCAGTTGAGTTTGTAAAGGGGCTGACTCAACTGTGTGTCTTTAAAATATAGCCAGACAACTGTGCCACGATTTACATAAGAGGTACACCTGGGCTTGTTGTTTTTGACACACATCATGTGGTGCGCATGTGGGACTAACAACACACCTACTAAAAATCATATTTGATGTTATTTACCCATGGCGATATAAGTATGAATGTGTCTCCTACAGTAACGATAGTAAGTGCTTTTTTCAACATCACCTGCTCCACCACCTCACCACACCACACAGTGACGAAATGACAAAATGAACAACCTTATATTGAAAACTGCGCGGCAGAGCAGAAAAATGTTTTATAGGGGCCGCCGTCTAATTTTTAGCGGCTTTACGCTGTTAGGGTGGAGGGGGTAACTGGGAGCTGCTAGAAGTAAGAAAATCTATCAAACAAAGCAAGCACAAATATAGCATTTTTTGGCAATCATTTTTCTTTGAGAAATAGCAGACAGCAGCTATGACGTCATATATCACAGGTTACATCTACCATATTCGTTATTGATATTTTAAAATTTAAAGACCAGAACTGCCTGTTCAGAAAATGCTTTTCAGTGACGTCACCCTTTAGACTGCAAAGATCTTGCGCAATCACAAAAATTGATAATATCATAACTGAGTTCATATCATTGATCACCATGGAATTGTGATATTTGAATTACTGTAGAATGAAAATTAATCTTGCAACCAACAAAATACAGAGGATTTAGAATACCTATCTTCTCAGAATTATTAAAGATAGAATGTGAAAATTCCTGTTACAGTTACATAAACATAAAATATGAAATAGATCCAGATATCATTAAGAAAAAAACTTCTTTATGGTTGACAACTTTACCGTTAAAACCCTATTTACCCGGGGGAAGGAAGGGTACCACAACCCCCTAAATTTTCGTATAACTTCTGATCCACTAATCGTATTAGGCCCACATTTAGTGACTTTTCACTATATTGTATTTGAGAATTTTTTCCAAAAAAAAATTCTAAAAAGTTTGTCGAAACCGACCCAGAACCACTTTTGGCCTTCGGGACCGGAAATTTTGATATTCTTTTTGTCTAAATTCGGTATTATTTTGGTCTATGAGGCATTACAACGGCCTTTTATTATGTAATAGTTAATATATAGCATTCATAATTTGCAAATATATCAATATAATTAATAGTTCTAGCTAAATTTCCATTTTCGCCTTTCAAGTCAGGTTTTCACGGGTACTGCAGTTGGATACTCACATTCTGCATGAAATGATGCCCTATACAAATATTTATTACATTTTGGGATAGTAAAGAGCCTGGGGTGTATTGTGACCAAGTTTCAAGTAAAACGGAGCAGTATTTCGAAAGTTATTGGGGTATGGTACATCGTTACGAGATAACGATAATGGTTTTTTCTTGAGAACCAATTAACTGGGATGGAAGCTTTATAATCCCAAAAGGATACAAATGAAAGTGTTGACAGCTGCTCTCATCATGGAAGTTGTGTACATATCATTATTAACATAACCTGGGAAACTATAGTTTTTTTTTATTATTATTATTTATTTTTCTTATTATTTTTTTTATTTATCTTTTTACTCAAATTAGAAAATATTCGTGATTGGGAAAACAACGTAATAACGTTGAATTTTTGACTGGAGCTTACACCCTCAGTGAGATCATCAGTTGATTATTATCGACATCTGAGTTTTCGGCCCCGTTCTGGTATGGACTAATCAATAACTCCTCTTGATAGTGGGCCACATTCTCTAAATAGTCAGTGTTTATATGATACTAATACTGATAACTCACCATTTGGCTTGATTTCACCTGAGATTGCATTCAAATTTAACGGATTGTTTTGGCGAGACATTGTTTTTATTGGTTCTTCAGATTATGCAGCGTGTTGTTTGCTAGAAAGTTAATTTGTGAAAGGAACTGGGTTATCCATGTGCTGCAGTTTATAGTATAAGTTTATACAAAAAAAGTTGACTTCCCCGAACACTCCATAATTCGAACAATTTTTTAGTGGCCTTGATGAACCCCCTCCTACGGTACCCTTGGCAGCAAAACGCTGCTAAGTGTGATGCAAAAAAATTTTCAACGTCCCCTTACCTGAAAATTGTGAATGTGGCACTAAATTTAACATTGACGTGCATTACCGTGCAAGAAAGGAGGATTCATTACTATTCATCACAATTAAATTTGTAATATAATAGCCAGCTTACTGGAAGATGTGTGTCATGATGTTTCGTTGAGCCACACCTCCAGCAGTTAACTGGTGAATCTTTAAAAAAAAATTAGAATAGTACTATGGTGATAACAAAATAACAAGAACTTTTTGATGGATGCTGTCTAATTCTTTGTCGAAATATTTGCTTGTCACATACCTGCTTATCACAAGAAATTATAAGGCTGCAGTAAAATAAAAATGAATCTGCAGAAGTGTGTTAGGTCATAATGAGCATGCAATGGATTGGTTTCTTCGGTACGATCATTGACTCAGTACTCTCCTCTGTAGATTTTATTTTAAAGTTATAATAAATAAAATAAAATGACTTCGAAAATATTTAAATTTAAAAATAACACACCAAGATGATAACTACAGAAAGAGAAAAATGTTGTTGCTTACATTTACTATGTTATGTTTTTATGATATTTTTGTGCATGCTTTGAATACTAAATAATATTAACATAAAAAGACAGTATATGATCAGAAAAAAACACCCCAAAAAACAAAGTTCGATTTGTTATCTCAGTTTTATTGATGTTTTGTTGCTGTAATTTGCCTTGATGAATTATTTTTATATACCATCATGTGTTAAAAAGTAGATGGGCTTGCTTAAAAGTGTTGTTAATAACACTTACATTTACAAATACATAATAATAGCAACAGTGTTATTTTTTGTCGTAATTCAGTTGGATCTAGATTTATCAAAACCATTAGCACTGCCGTATTAAGTGCCTAAAAATGCATCCCTCAATGAAATTTCAAGATAACACATTATGAACAAAAGTTACTTTTGAGTAATTTTAATAGTGTCTGATATTTATAAACATGTCCGGTTATTATCCCCCTCCCCTAAACGACATAAAGATGTTATAGGAAAATTGATTATCGAAAGTTCCTTGGATACGAAGCGTTTTTGTTTCCCATAGGTTCTAGAACCGAGCCCAGCTTACATGTCTTAAAAAATGAAATTGAAAAACGAAGAAAAGTTTAGGTTTAATTTCCTTCTAGTAAACATTTGTTGACCAATAATAAAACTATTCAGCAACTTTGAGTGCTTGGCAGATAAGAGCATTGCCTTCATGTTGGTCATTTTGAAGTCTGAAAATGTTCTTTGTAAATAAAGGTCTTTCTTACCTGTATTTATTTGAAACTCTGACATTACAATGCTGGAAATAGGAACAAATAATCACTGTGACGGAGGGATATTTGAACATAACTGCTGGCTTTGTAACATGAAACTACAGTAAACTATCCCTCATACACTTATTTCTTACTTATTTTGAGCACTGAACGTATATTGTTTGCATTGTTTACTTTAGCAAACACCGAGCACAACACAAATCGTATGAAAAATGTGGAGGCTTGTTTTGGCGCATCAGGACAGGTTTGTTATACTACCCGTTCTTTCTCAAAATGAGGAATTGGGATTCGTAGAAACGATGCATAAGTTACTCCTCAAACTAGTGATGGTGTTTCAAGCATTATTTGGTGAATGGTTGTAATACAGAAATAAGTTGATTGTAATTCCATAGATGCTGTATAAAAGCTTCTTCATATATATGTTAACTAACTGTAGACCTTCTACCATAAGCACAATCCAATCCCCAACACAATCTTAAGGATTGAACGCAGTTTTTCTGTATGACTTTTTAAAATTAAAAATATCCATATTTCCCTTGTTATTACGCAGTAAAAGTATACATCGGTCGAAAACTAAAAGAATAGGCTTTCCGTATATGGGATTATATTTTTGGATTTTTTTCCAGGAACGAAGAAAAACGGTAAAATGTAAAATTGGACACTTTTTGCAATTTATATTCCTCTCTCAAAACTACAACATATTTTTTCAAAACACCAACACCATTCTGTTTAGCATATATTAATCTAAAAAGTTGTATCATTCTGAATATAATCCCATTAGCCTTAGTTTCTTCTAGCAAACACAATATCTGGTCCTGGTTATGGCACCCTCCCATCCCCATAGTATTAAGCCACCCCCTCCCATAAGCCCACCAAAAATGCTTACAAACTATGTAATATAAGCCAGAAGCCATATTCATCTTATTCAACGACTGGTTTCACTGTAAATTGAAAGTTTATCAAAATCACTGTTACTAAAAGTTGTATATCTTTCTATTTTAGCCTCTGTGCAAAGTTGGTCGTGTTCTCGTCGGAGAGGGTGTTTTAACAAAACTTTGTAGGAAGAAGCCAAAGCCTAGACAGGTAGTGAAAGACAATGGTTGTATTTAAAGTTGTTTAAAATTGATTTCATAATTACTTCTCAAGATTATATTAACAACTTGAAAAGTAATCAATTTGTTTCTCTAGCTTCGTCTTGATTCCTGACTTAAAAAACAAAGAATATATTGACTACTTAATTGGTAGGAGTCAATAATCACTTGGGGAGGGATATTTGAACATAGCATCAGGCTTTTTAGCCTGAAGCTATATATGATCAGAAATTCCACCACAAAGGTGTTATGTTTAATTAGCTTGTTGACATAGTGTTCTTCTATAAAATGCTATAATGATAAGATACATAATTTTATAGCCTAAAGCTTTATATGATCAGAAATTTCTTCAATGCGAAGAACCAATCCGTTGCGAGATTTTTGACATAGTGTTCTTCTATAAAACGCTATGATGATAAGATACATAATTTTATACTTTTTTATTTTAGTTCTTTCTATTTAATGACATTCTTGTTTATGGAAATATTATCCTCAATAAGAAAAAGGTATATATTTTATTCAAGGGTTATTTCTCTTTCATTTCTCTTTCATTTTACATCATTGCAAAGATATTTGTTTAAACAAATTGAGTCTGCTAAATTACGTGGGTCTCGTGCCATCGTGGGTCTCGTGGGTTACGTGCCCTCGTGCCCTCGTGCCTTCG
>JAULBZ010003772.1:0-13596 GCA_032360805.1 Neoturris breviconis
GATTCATGTAATGATTGTTAAATAACTTACTCCTTTTAATCCTAGCACCTGATTTATTTTCCAGCTATTAAGAAGCTCAAAAATAAAGCATTTATCGTGCAGAAAAGGCGAAATACGAGCGACAAACGGGTGGAAACTGGAGGCAAGATTTAGATCCATGAACTGCCTCAAATATTAAATATGAAGAGAAGAGTACTGAGTCAACGATCTTCATACTGAAGAAACCAATCCATTGCAAGCTTATTGACATAACACCCTTCTTTGTACTTTATAGGTTAAAATAACTGCCGTTCATCACTGCAGAAGAGAGATATTTCAGTATATTTTCAGCCAATTTAACCGGCAGTTATTTTAACCCTTGGTACTTTCATTATTGTTTGCCTCTACAATGACTCTTTGCTCTTATTCTGACCATTAGTTGGTAAAGACTGGTTTCCACTAGGTAAATTTGTTTGTGCGAATTCTAAAAAAGCAACTCGCATAACCGATAACACGGCAACATTAATACAAACTACCCGATCATACAATATTGTGAAATCAGACCTGATACCAACCGACCTGAGTGATCACGATATCGTTTGGCTGTATCACAAAGTTACATCCCATCAAATCAAAACCGAAAGTGATCACATGTCATAATAATGCACAATATGATTGTGATGCCGTCAATGACGATCTGACCAATGAAAACTGTGATGTTATTTACAACTCCACATGTCCAGAAAAGGCTTGGTGTTATATGAAATTGATTCTGGTAAAAAACATTAGATCGATGGACTCCATATATATTTGAGCGAGTTAAAGGTCGAGATTGACCTTTAGATAATAATATCAAAAGGGAAATGAATATCTTGGACCAGCTAATGCGAAAAGCAAGACAGGAAAATCGCAAAGTTGACTGCTCAAACTATAAAAGGAAACGCAATTATGTCAACAATGCTATAAAGCAAGCTAAAAAACTTCACTACATGAAACTACTGAACAAATCTGCTTCAAAACCCGAAAAATTCTGGAAATCGATAAAAGAAATATTTCCAACAAATAGTAATCAAAATCATTTCCACTCATCAATCGTGTGTGGAAGTATACTTCAAAATATGAAAATAGATCAAAAATGTCCTTTAATTTTCATCAAGTATCTGTTCAAGAAGTTAACAAGCATCTTAAAAATCTAAAACGAAACAAAGCTGTTGGTCTAAATAATATTCCACCTGGTTTCCTGAAGGATGCAGCAATTGTCATCGCTACCCCACTATCACATGTGATTAATCTCTCTTTAAATAGTGGAATAATACCCAATGACTTCTAATCAGGACGAGTTATACTTTTATTCAAATCAAGTTCGGCCAGTGATCTTGACAATTATTGACCAATCAGTATTTTACCAACTTTATCAAAAATTCTAGAAAAATGTGTATACGAAGTCATGTCATATCTTGAAAGCAATCATCTTCTTTCGATTCAACAATTCGGTTTTCGTAAAAATCGATCAACCAAACTTGCAGCTACTTGTTTTATTGATGATGTACGTAAAAGTATGGATAAAGGTGAATTTTCCGGTGCTGTCTATATTGACTTAAGCAAAGCATTTGATACAATTAGTCATGCATCTATTCTAGCAAAATTACCTAGTTTTAGTATAGATGGAACACCTAGGGAATGGTATACGAATTACTTATGTGGACGATCTCAACGTGTTATGTTTGATGACGTGCTTTCAACCCAACAACCAATTTTTTGTGGTGTGCCACAAGGTTCCATTTTTGGACCACTTATTCTTACTTCATTTCAATGACTCAGCTGGTATATTATTACACTGCAAAATAGTCTAATGTAGATGATACTGTCCTGTTTGTTTCTCATAAAAACATAGAAGTTATTGAGCATCTACTTAATCAGGACTTTTCAAAATCTTGTTGCTGGTTAGAAGATAATGAGCTTGTGATTAACTTAAAAAGGGTAAAACAGAATTTATGATTTTTGGAACCAGCATTTCTTATCTCAACTAAACGATCCACCTATGCATATGTGTTATCAAGGCGTATAAATCAAACCAAGTCCTACAAATATCTCTGTATTTTAATAAATGACACACTAAATATGTCGAATCATTTTAGTATGGCGTTAAGGAAAGCATCTAGTCGTATTATCCTACTGAAAATAGTAAGATATTTCATTAACTCACACACAGCTATTACAATTTACAAGGCTATTTCGTGGGTGTGCCGAGAGAGAGAGAGTTTCTGCCGATGGAGTGTTTGCTGTAGGCTTTCGCGCCGAATTTTCCGCCTAGTGGAAATCTGCCTCTATTTTTATTTTTTATTTTTAATTGTTTTAAATTATTGACTAATTTATATTTAAAATTCTTTTATTAATTACATTTTAATTTACAGGACACCGCTGATAACAGTATTTTGTGCGTACATATGTTTATAACTGATGGTTTTATCCTGTATAAATATTAGAAAATAATAATAATAATAAATGAAGCCATTACATTGGTTGAAAGCAACGTGAGTGTCATATTTTTTTCCCTTAGATTTAATGAATTTTGAAGTTTTCTTTTTAAGTAGTTAATCTTAATACAATATTCTATTGTCAGTGTTCGAAATAATAGCAAAATAATTACTGTGGAGGAGTGAGTTTTGGGCATAGATTCAGGCTACAAAGCAATGCTCCAAAACTGCAGTGATTATTCGTTCTTATTTTGAACATTAAGTGAGTATATGTTTTTTAAATATTCTGCAATCTCTCATGAGTATTAACACTTCATACAAACACAAACAATATTATTTATATTTTTAAAAAAATCGTTTATATTGCTCATAGAACATAAATAATTAAAAAAAGAAAAGAAGTAAATTATTTTAATTAGCTATGTTATCACTATAGTAATGTGAATGTTTTAATTTGTTCTAGGCTTTAATTTATTTATGGAAAAGTCAAGTATTCTGATTGATAAAACATTAACTAACTTTTCCTTATGTTAAAGTGAGCGATGAGATTTTTTTTCTTGAAAATTTTAATATTTAATTTAAATATCAGTAGTCGAGGTGTATATGAATGGATTGAAGCATATTGCTGGAAATAAGAACAAATAATCACTGTGGAGGAGTAATTTTGGAGCTTAGCTTCAGGCTTTATAGCCTAAGGCTATGCTAAAATATTTCTCCTCCACCGTGATTAATTGCTGTTATTTCGAACACTGTTGCAGTATTTGTAGATTATGCAGTGTCATTATGGAGCATGTTATTATTCGCTCTTCTTTCAAATACTGTTGTGGTAGAAGGGACAGCTTGTAACACCACTCAAATTAAGAACAAATAACCACTGGAGAGGAGTGCTTTTTAAGCATAAACTCAAGCTACAAAATCTGTTTTTACTTTGAGTAATAATTAAGATTATTATCTGGAAATTAACCTCCCCCCCCTGAATTATTTTAAAATAGTAATTATTACACTATGGAATAATATATTTTCAGGGGATGCTACTTGCAGAGTTGGCTAACTTGTTATTCATCATTAACTATTCAACTTTCATATTAGCTTCTTATAAATTCTTCATTGAGAATCATGAATCCAGTGCGGTAAGTATATTGTAATCTGCCTTTTCCGTATGGAGACCACTTTTGTTTACCGTTGTTACTGGTTGATCATAACACGAAAATTAAAAAGAATCTAATAACATTAATGACTATGCTAAATGACTTTTAATTTGAAGTTCTGGTTTTGACTGAATAAATATCTATAAGAAGAATCACAATATTTTGTTGTTGTTAAGGTAAAGTTTGTTGACGTTGATATGTTTAAGGGCAAAGAAGGTCTTGTTAAACTTGACAAAGATACTATTTCATTGTTGAAGAAGATGGCTGAAGTTTGATAAAATGTTATACAACCAAAGACATCAATATCAATAATAAAGTGTCACTATTCCTGTGGAATTCAAATTTGACTAATAGGCTATTTTAAAACAATTCTCTTTATGACATTAATAATATCATGATTAGAAAATTGGGACTGTGTTGTGAAATTGTATTTATTTTATTTGTCCAACTGCAAAAGCTACTAATATTCGTAACTTAATTGGAATGTTCTAAAATAGTACAGATAAGGGTATCAAGTGCATTGGTTTCTTCATACTGAAAGAAAAAAAATCCATTGAAAGCTCGTTGACATTATGCCGTTCTGTGTATATTAACATTATGTTAGAGACCCTTTCTAAAAATAAAGTCTACAGAGGAGAGCACTGAGTCGATGAACTTGCAATAGATCGATTTCTTCATTGACCAAACGCACTTCGGTACAGATTGAAAAACTGATAAAAAATTGGTTTTAAAACAAAATTTTGAGCCGATCTCTGGTGTTTTATATATTGGCTGGTCAAAATCAGAGTAAATAATCACTTTAGAGGAGGAAGTTTTAAGCATAGCTTCAGGCTTGGTAGCCTGAAGCTATACTCAAAAAGCACTCCTCTACGGTGACTCTTATTTTGACCACTGATATTTATATCATAGTTTTGATCTTAATCATGCAAACACCTAGTCCTCCATCGAGTCGACAAGGTTCGCAAGGTCAAATGAATTCCAACAGACGCTATGTTCCAAATCAGCAACAACTGATGCAGCAAAACAACAATGTTAAAACACCATCAAGGTATGCGATTGAAGACATGATAACATCACAAGGTACATTGCGTCGTGATGTAATGAGAAATGATGAAACTGTACAAGCTGTACGATCAGAAAACATTATGTTGGCAGAAAAAGTTCAACATGCTACTAATTTATATAGACAGTTATTAGGTAAGAGATTTATTCTTTTGCTATGCTTTTATGCATGTACTTTACTTGTGTTTAAATTTATTCAGGCATAAGGTGGGCAATATTAAAACTGAGTGAAAAGTAAATAAATAAAATCTTTAGATACTCAGAACACCAAGAAAGTAATTTCTAATTGCTACGTCTGCACAAGTTATCACAAGTTAAGTGTACAAATCACCGAAACTGAGTTGTGCGAATGTAAATCATGTAAATTTAAAGCTGAGCGAAAATTAATACTATGCGAATTTAAATAAAAGTTAGGTAATTGCTCTAGTTTTACAATGTCATTACAATCAAATTTTACTTAGTCTATGCTATTGACCTCTGCTTCTTTAATTCAGTCTATACACATTTCTTAGATTCTGAATATAAGTGCATTCTTTCTCAGTCTGCAACAACAAAACAAAACGTTAAACTACCTAGCTTGATCGATTTCTTTAGTATTCATTTGAACATCAGTGTGCATGTGATGTAAAAATCAAAATCATGCAATTTTCCAAGACTGAGATAAGGACGTTTGTGCAGAGATATTAAATCAAGGTCTTTATCAAATCAGATATCAAATTTTACGCTATTACAAACATAATTTGAAATACCTACAGTGAAGAAGCAAGATTGTTGACAAAATACTATTTTTTTCGAGGTTTTAATTATAGAAGAAAAATAATTATTTAAAGAAGTTTTTACTCTGATATGATTTTTGTTTTACTTAGGACGTGTTTCGAAGACTGAAGATAAAATGGAAATGGAACATAAATCCATGGCAACTGTTGTTTCACAAGCTAAACAAATAGAAATACAAATAGTTAACCAACAAGAAGGTTTGGTGTCGCGGGAAGCACAACTTGTTTTGCAATTAACAAAATTACAGGAAGAGGTTTGTTTGTTGTTACAGTGGTCCTTGAGCTAAGCTCACTTCTCCACAGTGAATTGTACTGAGTCAAAGATCTTTTACTTTTCCTAGAGGAAGAAATAAAGAGACTCTTCATTGCCCCTAGACTCTTCATTTTACCACTAGACTATTATAAAAGCAATCTTTACAAACTTTTTTGGTAAAATTTCTAATATGCACTAACTCTTAGGGGAGGAGCGCTTATTAGTGGGAGTGCTTAAAAGAGAGTGGTCGCTTATTAGAGGTTTTATCATTCCAGAATAACACTAACTTTAAACTATATAATTAATTGTAAAATGATAGCAGTCAGCGCTCCAAATAAAATAATCCCTGAGAATGAGTGATTTTTAAGCATCAAGCCTAAATATAGCTGCCAGACATCACCTGTGAAGGTAAGCTGAACACTGTACTAAAAAAAAACACTCATCCACAGGTTATGTCCGGCAGTTATATTCAGACTTGAGCATTAGCTTCAGGTTGTGTAGGCTGAACCTACGTGCAAATTTGCTATACCACAGTAATTATCAGTGTTCAGAATAAGAGCAAATATGCGATGTGGAGGAGGGATATTTGAGCCTAACGTCAGGTTTTGTAGTCTGAATTTATGCTCAAATTTCGCTCCTCCACAGTGAATAGATGCTCTTATATTGACCATTGATGATAAGTTTTTTTTTTAGGTCTCAATTTTGAAATCAGAACGGGATCAAACACGTAAATATCACCATCAAACAAATCAAGAGTTACGTCAGTTACAAGAAAGAGTTGCGCGACAAAGTAGCACATTGAGTAATGGTTTGCAAGATTTAAAAGCACATTTAGATTCAAAAGATTTAGAGAAAACAACAGCAGTAATGTTATATTTTATTATTCTCTTTCACAAATTATTGTTATGCATGCATGCAGTATTCAAAATAAGAGTAAATAATTATTGGAAGAGTTTTTATGTCTTTTACTTTCTCCCTCTTCATGAATTTTTTAATCAAATTAATCTGTTTGTATATTCATTGAAGTAATGTTGAGTGTTGACAATTCATATTCTTTTTTAGTTCAATATCCTTTGAAATGATGTTGATTTTGATGATTGATATTCTTTTTTTAGTTCAATATGAATATTCATGATCTTCGTGAACGAGTTGAAAATCAAGAACATGCAAGGGCTGTGTCTCACACTCAATTGGAAGGAGCGTAAGTAGAAGATAATAATTTTGTTTTGCATCATTCTTGTCTATGAGTAAAGCTGGATTTCCATTACATGTATATGCATGTATATACTGTATTATGGAGTATGCACAGATAGTAAATCTTGCATAATCCTTGGGTGAAAACGAGATACGTTAAAGTCAAGTCAATTTTTTTACAAAGTATGCAAATCATACGAAAAATGAAACCAATCACTGGATTTATTTCAAACATTGCTTTATTTATTTCAAACAAAAGGATTTCTAGCCTGAAGCAGTGCTCAAAAATCACTCCTCTACAGTGATTATTTTTGCTTAAATTTCAAAGTGGAAATATGCCTTAAAGACAGTGTTTGAAATAAGAACAAAGATAATCACTGTGGAAAGAAATTTAAGAGCATCGAATCTATGCTCAAAACGTGACAGTGCTTATTTATTTAGTGTTCGAATTAAGAGCAAAATAATCACTGCATAGCTTCATAGAGGCCAGGGCTAGAAAAATGTTTCCATAATAAAAGTTTTGTCCAGTGCAAATAATTTCTGTGGAGGAGGGATTTTTAAGCATAGCTTCAGGCATTGTAGCCTGAATCATTTCTCAAAAACACTCCTCCACAGTGATTGTTTGCTCTTATTTCAAGCACTGTTCTTATTTCAAACACTGAAGGATAAAACCAGCATCTAACATCTTTACTTTGGTCTTTAAACAAGTTTTGGCAGCTTTTATGCAATATAACAATATAAACACACCTGAATATTACATTAGGTGCTCATATTGGACAACTGTCAACACTATTTAAATGATTATAGTGTCATTCTAGGCTAGAGCATCTAAATTTTTAAAAAGGCAAGCGAATCTGATACAGCGTTCAGTTTTTTTAGGCTACTGACAAATAATTTCTGTTCTGTAGTATTACAGAAATACTAAGCATTACCAATGTTGGCTGCTTTCTATTTAGCATGGAAACATTAAAAGTACAAGTGAATCAAAATGAAAAACAAAGACAAGAGGACATTTATAATATGGCAACTTTAACTCGAGAAAAGGAAGCACTAGCTAAAGCAGATGTTCGCAGATTACAAGAAAAGTTTAGAGATATATTTGATGAATTTAATAAAAATCTATCTGGGAAAGATGGAAAATTACGATCAGATTTAGAAGGACGAGTTTTGGAACTTGAAAGAGTAAGTTTGATCAATTTATGTCATATTAATGAACTCCAAGTTTGAATGTTTTGTATCGTATAATAATACAGCAGTGTTCGAAATAAGAGCAAATAATCACTGGGGAGGAGTGATTTATGAGCAGTGATTATTACTCTTTGACCATTTTAAAAGATGTCCAAATTACACAATATCTTCCTAATTTAAGGATAATAAACTTTTATCTTGCCATAAGTGAATGTATTACCGAAAACTACTGGAATGTGTAGATTTAGCCGTTAACGAAAAAAATATTAGTATTACTACATGTTATAGTATTGAAAAATGAACTTTGGAAATCCTGGTCATGTTAACAACCAGCGCAAAAATAAATAAACAAAAGCAGTTTGGTTGGGGCCGAACCATTTTAATTCAAGTGGTTGAAAAATATGGAAATATAATGGGAGACTTCATGTTGGTTACAGGAAATGTATATTCGTAAATTATCCGTAGCCAACATGTTAAATATACTTTATATTCTTTTCTAGGAAACATATTTCAATATAACATGTACTGATACTAGTGTGTATCTAAAGTATAGATCTAAATTCTCAAAATCTAAATTTTCCTAATTAAAGTTTTGTACAGTGTAAATAATCTTTAGGGAGGAAAGATTTTTGAGCATAGCTTCAGGCATTGTCTTCAAGTATTGTAGCCTGAATCATTGCTCAAAAACACTCATCCACAGTGATTATGTATATACTGTATACTGTATATGTTTCTAGAAAATTGGTTATATTCTGCTAAAATTGGCTTTTTATTGGCCTTTTAATGTAATTCATTCTTTAAATGAATAATATCGAGGAAAATAAAATATGTAGTTTGGTTTTTAGTTATTTTACTTTTTACTGTCCTTGCATAATCACAATCTGGATTATTGGTTACGTCAAAATTTGATTGCTTGATTGTTATATACATGCTTAATTGGTTTAAAATCAAGAATGTGGTCCATCCTGAAAATGAATAGTTTCGATTCTAGAACGCAAAACATATAAATCCTGTCTTGGAAAAAAAACTATCTAATTTCAGAAGGAATCATGTATATTTATGTCGTCACTTGACATACGTAAAAAATGGTATATGGTATAAACATGGTATAAAACATGTATATGCCTATCCATGCTACCAATTACTCTCTGTTCTGGGTGGCAGACACCTAAATTATACCTCTGTAGCTAACGTGTTTATGAATCTACATTTTAACTATTTCAAAATTGTTTAGAAATTAACAAGCCAAAAGAAAACAACACAACAAAAAGTTCGAGAACTTGAAGAAGAGGCTGAACAAAAAATAAAAGAGTTAAAAGATGCAATGCAAAATGAACTTGATCAATTTAGAGATAAAATTCAGGTAAGGTTTTTTCTTGGATTTATTTTGTTTGCAATTGAATCAACTAAGGAGTGTGGTAACTAAAAGCCATTATTAAAAATGCTATCTGCTTCTAAGAAACAGCTTAGGAGCGATCTCCAAAATTAGTTTCAAAAAGCAGATATTTTAGCAGCTTTGAAGAAGTCAAAATCAATAACTTGAAAAATCTATGATGAAGAGCGTTTAGTCAATGAGCTTGCAATTTAATTATTCAGCAATCTTCCCCTGGAAGCGAATTTTGCAAATTTTCGTTTTGATCCAAGCAAGATCGATCCGGTAAGGTAAGGGACCATCTCAAAATTTCGCTCCAAGATCAACTTCTTTGTTGGGTTTGATCAACTAGAATTGACAAAATTCAGCAAAAATGAATCTGTACAGAATGGTGTTTGGTCAACGAACTTGTAATGGATTTTGGTTTATTCGGTATGAAGAAACCAATCCATTGCAAGTTTGTTGACTCAGTACTCTCCTCTGTAGATTTTATTTTTGAGATGGTCCCTAATGTAAGCAATTTTGACACCAGTGATCGATTTAAGAACAAATAATCACTGTGGAGGAGGTATTTTCGATTTTGAGTGATAATGCTCAAAAGTCACTCCTCAGCAGTGATTATTTGCTCTTATTTAGACTGTTGAAACATTAAAGGCCGTTTTATACTTCAAAACATTTTACGTAGAATGGAAGCGGAATGGAAAATGCGCGTGCATAGAAAGAAATATAGACATTCCATTGGTAGAAATTGACATCACACATCGTGTGATGAAGCTATACTTAAAAATCCCTCTTCAACAGTGATTATTTGTTCTAATTTTGAGTGCTGAAATGCAACACTCTTTCTTCCACATATGTTTACAATTTTTCTATGATTACGTTTCAGGATAGAAATGATTCAGGAGAAAAAAGAGAAGTAGAGAGATTGATTAAAGATGTGGAAAAACAAGTAGCCAGTAATAAGAAAGATATTGAAAAAGTGGTTCGTGCAGAAATTTCATCAAGGTATGTTACAGATGGAAGGTTTATAAAACAGTCAATTATATGCTTTAATGCTTAAACCAGAAAGTTTTGCGCCTAATAAACAACTTCAATTATTATTATTTTTTGCAGAAAAAATCAGTCACTTTACTTCTGACCAAAATCTTTAGTTGGTTTCTAATAGTCACTGTGGAGGAGTGATTTTTGAGCATAAAATCAGACTAAAAAGCCTAAAGCAAAAAAACCCTCCTTCACAGTGATTATTTATTCCAACTCCAACACTGATTGTACTATAATGTTGATTTCCATGATACGAAAAATTTGCCAGGAAAACCAAAAGAAGACATTCCATTGGTAAAAATGTTAATTTCGTCCAATGGAATGTCTTATTTTGGCTTTTGTGGCAAATATCTTGCCTTCTGGAAATTATCCTTTATGTTGTATTATAGACTTACACAAGGTGAGAAAATAGCGCAACAAATGAGTCAAGTACATAAGGATCACAGTGAAGGACTCACGTTATTGCAAGAAGCGTTACAAAATCAAAAACGAAAGCAAGATCACACATTAGCTGAGGTAAGTCACAATGCTTGCAATCCATTGGTTTTACTGTAAATTAAGACCAATCAATTGACAGTTCATTCATTTAACCCAGTGGGCAAAAAACCTGTTCAAAGTTAGTAGTAAAGACGCTAGAAAAACATCGAACCACGTTGTTCTAGCATTTTTACTGCGAACTTTGAACAGGTTTTTGTCCAATGGGAATGCTCTTCAATGCTCTGCAAGTATTAGGTATATTATTATTTACAATCTGTTAACCGTTTAAGCGGCGCTTACACGCTACGATTTTTAGTCACGATTCAGTACTCTACTAACTGCCATTATGGAAAATCGGCCACGATTTTGAAAAATCTGTTATCAGTTAACAGATTTTTGCAGTGTCGTACACACGTCGTCTAGACCATAATCAGTAAAGTATCGAATCGGCCCGATTAATCGTAGCATGTAAACACTGCTTAAGAAACATTAAGTATTGAAAAGAAAATGAGTAATATTCTAAGGTAGTCTTTAAATTAAGTTTCATTTTGCCTGAAACAAAGGTTTCATTTCAGTCTCGGTCATATCTTCAAAGTATTTACTCGCTCTTGGTGAAATAAAAGTAATTTCGAGTATGATTTCACATCGGTAATTTCGACCGCAATGATAATTTATTTTGGGGGTAGAATTCTTGTGTAAACATTACCTTAAATTAGCCAATGCTTAAGCGTAAATGTGTATGTATGATAATTGTGAAGCGAGCATGCACATATTAAAATCTGTCCGATATGAACATTCATGTAGACAAAAATAATTTCATCTTGATTTGAAATCTCTTTTTGTGTAGATTTCGTTTTGGGGCTGCCTAAAAAGGCAGATTTTTACTTGGCAAATTTGTTTGCGTGAATTCTAAATGAAGCCATCATGGTCTAGACATTACCTGTCAGGTGATGTCACTTTCAACCAATGTAATGTCTTCATTTAGGATTCTCGCGAATGAACTCACCTAGTGAAGGTCATGGACATATCCACTTTAAGTAAACAAAAGCGAGTATCATATGATTTGTTTTTCCTGTGGAGAAATTTTCACTGTATAAGGATCTCTTCTGCAAAATTAAATCCCTGCAAAAAATATACCCCTATTTATACGTTTATACCTCTTTTCACGATTCCTACTGTAGGTTAACGTAATACAAACATTTCATCCAACTTTTTTTTTGAATTTTTTTTATTCATTTGGAATTTTGAGGAATGAAGAAAGAGTCGTTTCACTACCTTGTCAAACTTTTGTAGAAACTGGAATATTTCCAATGTTTTGATCCTCTTTGTTTTAAAATATACACGAATAATGGTTCGTTTGATAAAAACTGTAGAAATTGTTCAAATCCAGAAATTTGTGTGATGACGGGTCGAAATGTTTGAAAAAATGTTTATATTAAATAAAATCTCATCAAAACTATTTATTTATCATCGTCAAACATAGAAAGTTTTTTTCTCCAATAGAGGAAAATGGATCAAGCATTATTCATCAAAAAGGGGCACTTAATGAAAACGTCGTCATAATTCGAACTTTTTATTCTTAAAAATTCGAATGTGCTGGCAATCAGCATAAAATAACTGAAGTAGAGCCTATCTTTTGATGCCTTGTATCTCGCTACTTATGGTTGATGGTTATCTCTTTGGTTACCTCTAATACCAAGATTCTATGTTTTTTAGAGGGACGTGGAAATTCAACGTATGATACAACAAACAGCAAAAGATTCCCAATGTGGTTATGATGAAAAACGTACAATTGAGTTGGAAAAGAAAATGGAGGATGTGGAAGATGCACTCGATGAATTTGCTAAGCAAGTAAGTCTATGAATGCAAAAATTAAACATAAATAAAGAAATATTTCATATTTTAAAATAATGAAAAAATCACTAAAATTTAACATCTCATTAAAACAGTTTACTCAAATTATGAGATAGTGTTTGAAATAAGAACGAATAATCACTGTGAAGGAGGAATGTATTAGCACAGCTTGAGGTTATAAGGCCCGAGGCTATACTCAAAAATCCCTCCACCACAGTGATTATTTGCTCTTATTTCAAATACTGAGTGAGGCAGATCGAAATTAACTATTACTAAAATCAGTCGAATTTAGTTATAATAAGGAATGGCTCCCCCACAGTGATTATTGGTTCTTGTTTCGAGCAGTGCAAACAGGATAGAATAATTATTCCCAGTCGGCAAAAACTTGTTCAAAGTCCGCGGTAAAGATGCTAGAACAACGTCGACCAGCGTCTTAGCTTCTGACTTTGAACAAGTATAATCAATGTACTAACGAACCACCTGAGCACTAACGAACCACCTGTGCCCTGACTAACTATAAACCACCAGAGCACTGACGAACCACCTGTGCCCTGACTAACTATAAACCACCAGAGCACCGATGAACCACTAACTTATAACTAGTAGGTCGTTATCTAACCACCAGAGCATTGATCACCTGTGCCCTGACTAACAATAAACTTGTGACCAGTAGGTCGTTATCTAACCACCAGAGCATCGATCACCTGTGCCCTGACTAACAATAAACTTGTGACCAGTAGGTCGTTATCTAACCACCAGAGCATCGATCACCTGT
>JAULBZ010003773.1:0-15826 GCA_032360805.1 Neoturris breviconis
ACCCCCCCCCCCCCCCCCCCCCCTACTTAGAATTATATTAAATAAGCACCCTCCCCACCTCGAATAAGAGTCCTTATTCTTCAAAAAAACATCTTATTAATAAACACAAAAACTTTATTTTTTGGTTTAAAGTCTAATACATGTACATTCATGTGGGTGTACAGCCCAGATGTTTTTCTAAGTTCTTGGAAAATAGTTTCTGTAATTTTTAGGTTATTTGTGTGACAACTGGTATTACTGGTATTACATTCATTCAGTTAGTTATGTTTTTCTTTTTCAATTTTTCAAAGATTTTAAATAAGCACCCCCTCGAATAAGCGCTCCCCTCGAATAAGCGCCCCTTAAAACTGTCTAAATAAATAAACACCCTGTGGCACTTAGTTGAGGAAATACGATATTGTTTCTCCTTAATATTACTTAAGACAAGCTTTTACACTATGCTATCTTCACATCGTGCTGCTATATTTTGTTTGTTTATTGTTCTAAAGCAAATATTTCAAACCGTAGGGACCGTCTCAAAAATAAAATCTATAGCGGAGAGTATGTACTGAGTCAATAATTTTATGTAGATAAAGAATATTGATAAAGAAAATTTTGCACTCCCCCACATGGCCCTTTATGTATAGGGGAGATCACTGAATTTTGAAAGTCTCTAGCAAAAAACCATTAACACCAATAGATTCATCATGAAGAGAAGCTGACAAAAATGGTATTATTTACTGAATTTTGACCTCTAGTCCTCGGGATATTACATGTAAGCGCAAATTTGCCTAATATTGTGCCGATGTCAGCAATTTTCTAGGTATTTTGATAAAAAAATATTAACATTTTCTAAAACACCTTACTAATGAGGACTTTCCAAAATGGCATTACTTGTATCTATATGAATTACAGTTCAGAAGATATTGAAGCTCAAAAATTCAAAAAAATCCGAAAATTTTACTGACTTAGCAAAAGTTTGCAAAATTTGAATTTTTTAGAAATTATTTCTTCACCTCTGATAGATATAATGTTGAGTGTTATAATTATAAAACTTTAATTTTTTGGAAATTTTATTTTTAGAGAGAAAAAGTGAAATAAATCATTCAATAAAAAGAAAATCACATCACCGTCATCATCATCATCACAAAGAAGATGTGGATTATGATAAAGATATTACAGAAAATCATCCTCATCATGCAAATTCAGATACCAATTATGATGATGGTGATGATGGTAAAGTAACATTTCATCATCATGCAGATTCTGATGATGACAGGAATACTGCTGAAAAACTTTTAACTAAATATAGCGATGACGCAAATCAACAACGGGATGATGAGATGAAAAATGATATTATGCTTTATAAACATCATCATCATTATAATAATAATGAAGACCTTAGTGAAGTTCATGATGACATCCAGCGTTTAAACTTGATGAAGGAACATAGTGATATAAGTGGACAAATTGGGGATGATGAAATGAGACATAATACTCATTTGATAACTAATAAATATGAATCAATTGGACCTACACTAATGCAAAATGTTCGAGACCACATTGAATTCCCTGATGAGAATTACCAGAACCATTACACACACAGAGAACATATACACCATCATCAAAATCCAAGCAATTATGATCAAGAAACTGACAATGATAATATAATGTCTTTGAGAGAGGATCTAAACAAACTTTCAAAAAATGAAGATGCTTCTATAAACAATTCTGATGCAGGCTTTCATATACCACAAACAACTAGCACAGAAAAACCTACTGAGAGTACAATACCCCCTACTCATAACACAAGTAACACACATACAAATGAGGATTTGATTCTACAAAAAATTGAACGTCTGGAACAGAAATTAGAATCAAAGAGTTTATCACCAACCCAGAAAAGTACTATGAAAGTCCTTCAGCAATTACATGATATTGAAGTTGCAAAAATAGATGCCAAAAATAATAGGACAGCAGAACCTATAGAAAAGCACACACAGCCAAAAGAACATCATGCTAAATCAATAGATCAAAAGAAGAAAGTTGAAAAAGAAATTGATAAGGAAGAAGTGTCTGGTTCTGGAAGTGGAAGTGGTGAAAAACCACCAGAAATTTTGAAACAGAAAATTCATGTCAGTAAGAAACAAAATCACAAGATCGCAAAAAGTAAAACAAAACACAAGAAACAAGATGTTGTCAAACATGAACGTGCAAAAAAGAAGGATAGGGATAAACTTAATAAAAAGAAAATTGTTACGAAACACAACAATAACCATAAAAAGGATACAAAGAAACAGGATAAAAGTTCTCACTTCCATCATAATACAAAAGCCAGAGATCACATTGAAAAGCCAAATAAGAAAAACGACATTGAGAAAGATAAAAATGTATATGGTCACAAGGAAGATATTTTTAAAGAATTTCAAGAATTTAAAAAGAAATATGAAGGATCTGGCGTAGAGGAACATCATACTGGTCGTAAGAAAGGAAAAACAGAGAAAATTGAAAACAATGATGAAATAAGTGGTGAAGGTTCTGGTGAAGAGAATCACACAAAAGAAGAAAGTAAAAAGAAAGTTGTAATAAAGAACAAATTGCATAAACAGGCTACAACAAAACATGCACTCACTACTTCTGTTCCTACAACAACAGCTCTTCCAGTTACTACAACCAAGAGCACCACTACAACACAATCAACAACAACAACAACACAACCAACAACAACAACAAAAACAACAACAACCAAGAAGATATTTACTACTTCACCAGCAAGCGAAGCTATGAAAAAATCTGTCAAGAAACCAACAATAACAGTTCCGACAAAAACTCTACTTCCACATCATACAAAATCTTTACCCAGAAGTCAACCAACTCATAAAACTACGGGGAAACCACATAAACCTACAAAAAGACCCACAAAAAGAACAACAAAATCTCCAAAACGTATACAACCAACAAAACATCACACAACAAAAAAGCCAAAGTTAAAAACAGTTCCAACTGTTCCTGTTGATGGCTTGTCAAAAAATCATACGAAAAAGAAAACCAAGCTACAAGTAAGCTCTGGAAAACTTAACAAAAGCAAAAAGAACGGTGATAAAGTTAAAGATTCTCAGACAAAGAATCATGCGGTTAAAACGGAAGAAAGTTTAAAGGATCTTACTACAAACAAGTTACCAGAACTTACTATTAATCATAAGAAAGTTGTTAAAAAGGTACCATCATTGAATATTGCTGTGGGAGATGAAGAGAGTGCAGATAGTGAGCCATTAAATATTAAAAAGCCTAAAAAATTAGGAAATTTGAAGGAGAATAAGAAAGAAAAAGAACACAGTTCATTATTTCCAATTAATAAAACAGGTGATTTGAAAAACAAGAAAAACAAATCACCTGTTAATCCAACACATAAACCATTTGTAACGACTCATCATCGTAAGACAACAAGCATACATAAAAATGTAAAGCCAACTAAAATTCCAAATAAAACTACTCACTCAGTAAAAGCGAAAATGATAGATAAACCCAGCAGTAATATGAATCCTGAAGTGAAAAAGAAAATAAAAAATTTCAAACCTGTAACACATCCAAGAACAAAACCAACAACACCAATGCACACAAAACTTCGTCATTCAACACAGGTTTCAAACAGAATAGCACAAAACGCTCAAACACATCATACTACAAGAAAACCAACAAACCGCCTCCTTATATACAGTCCAACATTAAAATTACAAACTGTACCAGCAATGAATGTAATGAAGACAACAGAATCATTGCTGGTAACTACAACCTCAATAACAACAACAACCTTATCGACACTAGATCAATACAATAAAATTAAACAACAAATGAGTATCTCACAACCTAATTCAGTGCCAGATCAAATACCACAAATTCAACAACTTGCTCAACCTATACATTCTATACCACAAATCGATCAACCAGTTTCTGTAAATAATGATAATGGTGAAAGTAAAATGCCAAATATGAATTATGGGGACATTGACAGACTAATTGGTGGACTAGATAATATGCCAGAGGAGATTGGTAAATATTTTTTTCCCTTTTAATTTTTGTCCATAGGAGGGCGGAATTTTAAAATTGTTTTTGAAGTATTTAATTTGTAATAAGTGAACATTAACGTCTATTTGTTTACATCGCTGATGATTGGACAATATTATGTGTTATACCTTAATCACTTTAAAATTTGCGCACCTTTTATTTTCCCACATTAATTTGAACATAAATTTAAAAATTGTTGGAGAAAGTCTGGCATAGTTGAAAACATTAACAAAGACAGAGTTTTGGATCCATTTTTAGCTCACCAAACAAAGTTTGGATGGGCTATTGCTATTACTTTTCTTAATAGACCATGTTCCCAAAGTGCTACTATTTTGAAGTACTATTTTGAGGCAATATTTTTAGAAGGACTCGCCAAAAATATTTTGATTTCGTTCTCTCTGTCTTGAATTTTGGGCAAAAAGGGTACAAATGATATTTTCAGTCCAATAGACCAGAAAGGCGTGATATCGTCCTGATATTTGGTTATGACATTCTAGACAATATTACGAGACCGCTGGCAAAATTATTTTCAATTTTGTCAATTCGGGACCGAGTATCGACGAAAAAGGGATTTTTTCAAATGTAGAGAATTCAATTTAACATGTGAACTAGAAATCTCCCTTTTTTTGGAGTGTAGTCAAGATTCCCAAATAGTAAGTGAAATGGACAAAGTAAAGATGCAAATGATAAAACGTTTAACGGAATTGACGAGAATGTACATTCATTTTTTGTCCAAAAGATGTCTTTTTAATTATATCAGGTATGGTAATTTTTGTTTATAAGGGTTACATATGTACTTAGAAAATTTTATTGATATTTTCGATTTCTGTGAGACTATGGCCACATTCACCAAAATGATAAATTTATGATTTTTGTTGACTTTGACCATGAATCTTTTTTGGCAGACATTTTGTATTTTGGGGAAGCTTCCTCCTCAATTCTTTGAGATAATAGGTGATATTTTTTATAAAAATATTTTTTTAAATTTCAAGGATTAGTCTCCATTTTGATTTTGGGAAGCTTCCTTCTTCAATTTTGAAATAAATATTAATGTTATCCACTTTAGAGTCATAAAACATTAATTACTATCATGAGTATAAGTTGATTTTTATAACATTTTTAATTACTCTCAATGCTAATTAATAATGACAATACACAATTCAACAAAGGAAGCTGTTTTTAATGAAAGAATGATATTCATTCAAAGAAAAAATAATTTTCTATTGTATTGTTTCATTGTCTAGCTATCTTTATTTTTAAGAGATATGGGGATTACTGCTAATAGATACCATGTTTTTCTTCATACGTTAAACTGTAATTATGTTTGATATTCTTACCTTTAATAGTCCTGCAGAACAATAACAGCAGAATAATATATTTTATAAGTTAAACTAAATTATATTATTTAGTGTATCAAAATACTATGATGTGTAATGATGTATAATGTTATAATGTATAATATTCAGCACAATAATATATTTTATAAGCTTTAACTAAATTTTATTATTTAGTTTATACATAATGCTATGCAGTTTAATGTGTGTATCCAATCCAATTTATATCCACTGTGGAGGAGTGACTTTGGAGCATTGCTTCAGGCTATGTTATGAAATTTTACTGCTCTCCTCCACAGTGATTTAATTACATTGTTTATTTGACCTGGAACTTCATCAACTTAATAAGGACATCAAATCATAATGTCATGTAAAATTTGGGTGTTTATTCTTAATATGAAATTTCATTACACTCCTCCACAGTGACTTGACATAATTTTACCTTGATTTTACCAATTGTTTGTTTGACCTGAAACTTTCTCAACTTAGACATTATTTCAAACACCATATAATTTGTGTGTATGTATGCAAATCATATTTATGTGCTTGCTTAGGTTTAACTTTCACTTGGTTTGGTGGGCTACTTTCAACACCGTACCTTTGATTGTAAATTATTTGTTTTTAAAAGTCAAAACTATTATGAAGCCTAATGTATTCTGGACCAGTTTTTTGATGCGCGAAAATTAGAAGTGCGTGAATTATGTAAAATTTTGGATGCCTAAAAATTTGAGGTGTGAAAATTAAAGTGTGCAAAATATAGAAGGGTTCAAATTTAAAAATGATTAAGGTAGTCCATAATGTGTTACAATTGATAAGGTTTTTCCAACATTTTATGAATTAATCTTATGTCCATTTACTAAAAATATATCACGGCCATTTACTAAAAATATATCACTAAGCTCTAGACACAATATAAAAACTACTGAATTCGGACCTGGTTAGCTTATATGGCAGTACATAATCTATTATACAGAGCAATATGGGACCAGGTTCAGCAGTCTATTATGCTGTGAAAAAAGTATGAACAACCTACGACAAGTATAAAAATCATATTTCATGTTGTATTTGTTCTTTAGGTAAACCTGTGATAGACAATAAACCATCTGCTACCAATACTAACTTGCTTCCATTCACCGACAATAATGTAGCAACTTCACCAACACCTCATACAAATGCATTATTTAAGTTTCCACAAAATCAACCTGTTACACAACAAATTCACATGTTTCATCCAACAATATTGCCTACATCCTCAAATATTCATATTCAGCAATTCATACAGACACCCAAAGCACCTGCAATGCTAAATCATAACATTCTCCCTGGTGTAGTACAACCCAACGAAATTGGATCAATCAATCATCATTCACAAGATATAGGTCAGGGAGTTAATCCTAAAATGAAACCAAATCAAGGTCCAAATTCAGGAGATGTTTCAGTTAAAATTCCTCAGCATTCAGTTCTTCCTTTAAAAGAAAAGTCTGAACCACTTCCTGATCAGAATTTACCCAAAGAAAATGGTCTTTTTGCACCAAAACATCTGCAACCAGTTAAACATGTTACTACAACAATGGTACCAAAACATTCCATTCCAGATAAGTCAATGCCAATCAAAACCCATGAAATTGTGAGCAAGAGTCCCGTATCTCATAACAACAAGAATAAAACTTCCAATTTGATTCCACAGAAAGAGACACCACAGGAAACTGTAAATCGTATACTTGGACATCATGTTGAAGAAAAGAAACAATCAAAATCAGATTTAGATGATTTTTTCAAAAATAGAGATGTAACAGTATCACCTCCAGGCAAAAATAATGATGAAGATAATGTTGGAAATGCAAAAAAGAAGAAATTAGAAAATTTGGAGAATTTCTTTAAGAAGGCTGATATTAATCATGACTCCAGTAAGTGACTTTCAAATTAATGCTTACCAAAGAATATTGGGTCATCCATCTTGCTAGTGATTGTTTGCTTTGCTCTAACATAACCAATCAAATACAAGCTTATTGATATATAGCACCCATTTTCAGCCCACAAAGTTTGGATGGGCTATTACTAGGATCCGAATTGTGTTTTTGGTCCAATGGACTGAAAAAACTAGGTACTGTCTTGAAATTGGTTTTTGTAATTTCTTTCAATTTTGTTGACTCAAGACTGAGTATCCGCGAAAAGGGAATTTTTTGAAATTTTATGATGCTTTGACTACATTCAGTAAAATTTTATACTCAAATCATAAGGGAATAATTGGAAATTATTTAGCTTTGAGACTTTGACCACGAAATCTCTTGGGATCCATTTTGTATTTTGGAGAAGCTTCTTCCTCACATTTGGAGAAATTAAATAAATTAAATTGGAAAATTAAAACTTCTACTTTGATTTTGGGTAGCTTCCTTCTTCAATATTTGAAACAACATTATTGACACTGTAAGGGTCATAAAACATAATTAAGGGTCATAAAACATAATTACTATACCAAGTTAATGATTTATTATAAAATAAGTTATTCCCAATGTGCATTAGAAATATAATAGAAAATTACATAAAGGAAGATTTTAATAAAGAAAGTAATTAATTCAAAGGAATATATTCTTCTTTCTTCTATTGTCTAGTGTTGTATTATTTATTAAAGTATAACAGATCTTTTTAATGTTTGTTGCTAATAGAAACCAATCTTTTTTTTAAATCATATCTTTTCATATTTATTATAAGCCAATAGGAGCCAATCTTTATGTTTTAGTATTACTTACAGAGAAATGTTTTTAGCCCATGGGTACTTATGTGTATAGCCTATATGAGTATCATAACATATGCATATAGTCTAAGGTACATATAGTCTATATAGCCTATATACACATAATGGCCTATATGCGTGTATCCTATATATGTACATAGCCTATTTATATTTATACATTAGCCTATGCATTTATCATATACAAATAGCCTATATATGTATAACCTATATACATATATCATATACCCCACTATGTATACTCAATGCAATTAAGGCACTTAATTAAGAAAATAAATATTGTTAGATTATCTTGTTGAAGTTTAAGATGTTTAACTGTTTTGTTATTAACACGTTATCAGTTTTCTAATTATGATAGTGTTATGCATATTCTCTAGTACTGTACTTTATAAAACAATGGTGTTGATCTTTGATGTTCTTTAAGGTTGATTTCCATTAGGCGGAAAAGTCTGGGCGAAAGTCGAAAGAAGATAATCTACCAATGCAATGGAATGTCTTCTTTTGGCTTTTGTGCAAAATTTTGTGCAAAATTTCCCACCTAATTGAAATCAACCATTGGAGCAAGCACTTTTGGCATGAAACAGACTCAAAGATTATCAAAATCTTGTGTCTGCTAGTGTCAGTGTTTCCCTCCGAATAATCACCAGAAAACATATTCCAGAAAAATATCTACTTATTGTTTTAACTTATTTTATAGTGAATGCTACAACAAAATCAAACATTACTCATCCCCCGCTAAAATCACATAAAGACGTAGTAAATATTACTCATCCGACACCAAAACCACACAAAGAAATGGTAACCATTGATAATTCATTCATAAAACAACACGAACAAAAAATGAAAGAAGATGTATTGAAACCATTGAAAGGTAAAACTGTATTTTCAATTTCAAGTTTAGATTCAGTATTACATTGTATTTATTCAAAATTATTCTGATTTGTTACAATGAAAATGAAATATTTTGCATAGAAGCGTTGATGAAATAATGGTGATGCAGTGATTGAAATAAGAGCAAATAATCACTGTGGGGAAGGGATTTTGGAGCATGGCTTTAGGCTATTTTTTAAAACAAATGGGTTTCTATCTATTTATTTATAGGATGCAGCACTGGATTTGTTATGAGAAATAAAATATTCAAAGCTGAAAAAGTTGGTTACATGTACAAAGTACCGAAACCTCTCAATATAAATGAATGTGTTGAATACTGCTGCCATCATGAAAATTGTCAAGTTGCATTTTTAGAGAATAAGGTTTGTTCTTTGCTTGAGAATACTGCAAATTGTCACTCTGGAGGAGTAATTTGTGAGCAAAAACCTGAACCTACGGTCAATAATCACTACTCCATAGTGATTGGTTACTCTTCAATGATCGATTTACCCAGTGAGCAAATACTTGTTCAAAGTCTGCGGTAAAGACGCTTTTCAATATTGTTCAAGCATCTTCACTTTGAACAAGTTTTTGACCGCTGGGTATACAGTGTATTGTATAACCTGTTATTATTTTAAAGACAGTGGTCCAAACGATAGTATATAATCACTATGAAGGAGAATTTTTTTTTCATTTTTTCTCAATATTTTCCTATAACTTTGACAAAAAATCTATTTTGATTTTATATGTATCTCTCATGTGTTCAATAACATGTGAAATGTCATTATGTTAAAATTTATTTTTAGGTTTGCAACTTAGTACAATGTAAGAACGAATCATTGTGCAAAACTCTCCTCCCGACAAAAAGAAATGTACGACTTGTTTACTTTCATACAAACACGAAAGGAGGAAAAATAAATAATGGTGCATTCTGCCCGCAACAACTGGCTATAGGTATTCCATGGGAGAGAACAAAATCTGGAACAGCTGCAACTCGAGGATGTCCTAGGGATGCTTCTGGTAGGTATTAATTGCTAAAGGCAGCTTGTGAGAAATCCTTGATCCATAAGTTTGATTTAAAGATTGTATTCTCTGAGGCTCTTCTATCTACAAGCACTCACATAAATATTTAAAACAAGGTAAAATTTGAGCAAAAATTCTGCATTTCCACTTAGATAAAAAGCCTTAAATTTTAGGTAGCAAAACAAAAGACACAAAAAATTGAATGTGCTTTGAGAGCCTGGGTACTAGGCTGCTAGGAACAGCAGAATTTGTTGAGTTTGCAAAAACACTTAAGATCCTAAGCCCTAAGTCTTAAGTCTACTTGGATAAATCTCTAGGGACTTCTAGTGGTCATTTTCTGTATTTTCTTGTGGTGTGTATTGCTTGTTGAAAATCGTAAAATGTCTCATAATTTATGTGAACGGGTTGTAGCTACTTTGTTCTTGATGCAAAGAAAAGTCATAGTTTTAAAGATTATTTAGCATTAGTACTACTTAAAAACAATAAAATGCACAAAGAACGTCTTAATAATTTAACAATTCTTTACCTATGTTGCTACTTGTGCCAGATAACTATGGTTTCACTTACTATCGTAAGGCTTATGCTACAATAATCTTAAGCCTTGCAATAGTTTTAAGCCTTACACAAATATCAATTTTTTTGAAATTTCATACTCTATGCTGTTTCAGTGAGTGAAACACTTCTAAAACAAATAACATCGTAAGCCTTAAATCTTACGAAAATATTATACTGTAAGCTTTTCGATATCGTAAAAGATCGAATAAGATTGAAAGAAATAGAAAGTAATAATACTTGATTGATGTTTGAAATCGACAAATTCCTATTTTTGACTATTCGATAATGAATATAATCAAACGGAAAAAGAGCTACTAGTATGAAAAGAATTCAAGATGGTGTAGTAAGATATTGAGTTTTTTTGCGACTGTGTTACTGTGCAATCACTCAGTTTCAGTTGTTTTGTTAAACAATGAAAATCACCATAGGTAGTTTCTTTTTCTTCTGGCTCAGTTTAAACCTAAAAACGTTGTCATAACACTTACGAAAATGTAACTGATTTAAGCGGTTTTCACTAGCATTAGCCTTAAAACTGTTGTAAGGTTTAAGATTGTCGTAGCATAAGCCTTATGATAATCAGTCTTTAATATATATTTAGCTAATTACACTTGTATTAAATGACTTATATTTATTTATTCAGTTGGATCAATATGACAGCTATTTAGATTACAATATTCATAACAATAAATCCCAACCAATTCAGCTTGATATTATTCCCGATCTTCTCAGTATTTATGCTATTCAAAGGATCTAATTTAAACATTATATTAGATTAAATCAAGGATCGTTTACATTTTTAGCTTTTATTCTGGTAGCCCATACTCTCTAGTTTTTATTTCCTAGTTTCTTTCCTGTAGTTTCTTTTGTTACTTTTTATTGTTCAAAATTTAGGACAAGCAAAAAGGTTTTGTGATGAGCATGCACATTGGCTTCAACCAGACTTCAGTAATTGCGTATCTAATGATTATGCTAGAATTGCCAAAAAGGTATTGTGAATATTATTTTCGGTTATGTGGTTTAACATTTAGTGCTTTCTACTAACACGTTAAAATGCATTATATGTGGAATAAAGAATATCGCCCCTTCTGTTTCTACGTTTGATATAACTTTGATTTAAACAAATTCTCAGTGAACAAAAACTTATTCAATGTTTGCAGTAAAGATGCTAGAACAACATTTTCAACATTGTTCTATTGTCTTTATTGCAGACTTTAAACAAGTTTTTGCCCACAGGATAGCTAATATAAACCACTTTATTGCATATTCTACCCAGTGGGCAAATACTTGTTCAAAGTCAGCAGTAAAGGTGCTACAACAACATCAAACCACGTTGTTCTAGCATCTTTACTGCAGACATTGAACAAGTTTTTGCCCACTGGGTATTTGATAAATCCAGTACATACATCATTAATTCATTTGCCTTATTTTCCCTTAACGCACTTATTACTTCAACTGAGTATTACCTGAACCACGATGAAATGTTCCCTCCAGATCTTCTAGATCTTAATCTTGATGTTAGTTACATCAAATAAGCTCAATGTTGGTACATTAGCTCTCTCGGCAAAAACCTGTTCAAAGTTAGCAAAATAACGGAACGTTGTTCTAATGTTATTTTTCAGACTTTGAACAGGTTTTTGCTGGCTGGGTACTTTCCAATTTGAGATGTGCTAGCAATCTAATTGAGATTGTATGTGCTACTTATATTCACTTTTTCTAAATCCCTAAATATTGAAATTGCTTTGTCTTGTTTATCGTAGAGTAATTTTTAAGAATCGAATTTCTTATGTTTGTATTAATTTTTTGTTATCTAGGTAAAAGGTTTAGGTTATACAGGAAGTGCTCGATCATTAGTTGAAGAGCTTGATGACATTACAACACAAACTATCGATAATTCATTAATATTTGGTGGAGATTTAATGAAAGCAACAGAAACATTATTCGGAATATCAAATTTTTTGACGAGAAATAAAGCAGAGAAATTTAATCATAAAGATTTAAGGGTAAGACAACAGTGCCTATCTGCTGAAGTATATAAAATGCAGGGGTCAAACTAAGTGTAAATAGCAGAGATGAATACTATGTTGGCTATCACGGTTACTTTCTTTTCGACATAACACCAGTACTTAAAATAAGGTCAAATAATAACTGGAGTGGAGTGAATTTTGAGCAAAGTTTCAGTTGGCGAAGTTGCTTCAGATTACTTGAAAAGCACCTGTCTTCTAGTGATTATTTCAGATGTTCATTACCCCCGTCGTAGCCTAGTATACTAAGCTGTATTTTTTCTTTCTTTCTCTTATTCTCTCCTTATTCCATATATATAACGTTGATGTAGTAATGTTGATATTTTAAAGATTTCTCAAACGACAGATTATAACATAAAGAAAGAAAATGAATGAAGAAAGTAAAGAGACGGGAATCCTTGGCTACCCCCATCCTTACTTTTTTTCAAAGTAATGAATTACGAAAAAATGCTTAATAAATTAACACTCCTCCACAGGTGATGCTTGGCAGTTATTTTCAGGTTTGGAATGTAATGAAACTGTGAATAAAAATTAATGCAGAATGTGAACATTCTTTTTTTATTGTAGTCTGTTACACGTTCTGTAAGTAATCTTTTGGATGAAAGCAATAAGCAAGAATGGCTGTCAATTAAGCATGTAAGTGATTCCATAAATTCACCTTGTCATGCTGTTTGCAGTGGTCGGAATAAGGGTAAATAAACACTATGTAGGTGAGATTATTGAACATAGCTTCAAGTTTTAAGTCTTGAAGCTATGCTCAAAAATCAACCCTCCACGTTGATGCTCTTATTTCCAGCACAGCTGTCAGTCATTAACAGGTAACTTATTGTGCATGTATAAAATTTTCTATTAGCTGAATGATATAGTTATATATCTAGTATGGTCCAATATTTTTACAATAAATTATGAAAGAACTTCTTTTAAATAAAAAAGTGTTAGCGTAAAATTAAAAATTGGCATGAATGTGTGATAATGCATAATAATGCAATTTTTATACCAGCATTCTAATCGCAAATATGTTTTGGGAAAAAATAATAGCGGTAAAATTATTTCTCTTATTAAATGTGGATTTCCATTAGGCAAAATATTTTGTGTGAAATCCAATAGAAGACATTCTATTGGTAGAAATTGATGTCACATGGCTATTAAATAACTGTTGGACACACATTAACAAGTGTAACTACTCTGTCAAAGAGGACACAATTCCATGATCTTAAATTTTGTTGGCTACTTCATTGAGTTAATTATAATATCTTTAACTCTATATTCTAACTATTCTGCCTATATTAAACAAAGATAAGCTTATTACTTCTTATTGCTTCTTTTATCTAGTCTGGAACAGGTCCGAATAAGTTAATGGATGCATTAGATATGATTGGTTTATATACTGCTGAACAATTACCTAAACCAATAGAAATGAAACCTGTTGTTACACATAGTATATGTATGTATTTATAATATTGTCTGTGGATTTTATTATTGTGAGGATAACAGTGTGGAGGCCTACTGAATACTGATCTTGAATATTTCTAAATACATGGTCTGTATACGATGTATT
Organism: Neoturris breviconis; assembly: GCA_032360805.1. Taxonomy (NCBI): domain Eukaryota; kingdom Metazoa; phylum Cnidaria; class Hydrozoa; order Anthoathecata; family Pandeidae; genus Neoturris; species Neoturris breviconis. The sequence continues at coordinate 14,158 of JAULBZ010003773.1, forward strand.
ACCATATTTGTATTGCGATATATCAATCCTCAAGATAACAGTCAGACATCATCTGTGGAGGAGTGTTTTATAAGTACAGTTTTCAGCTGTAAAGCTGAATTCTGTACTCTAAAAACACTCCTCCACAGGTGATGTCTGACTGTTATTTTGAGGCTTGCCATATGTGGAAATAAATAGTCTTTATATATAGATGTCCAGGACCATTTTAAGTAGTCTTTCTTTTCAAAGCCAAATTACTAAAGTTTGGTTGATTGCCTGGATCTTGTTGTGAAAGCATCTTCTTGATCATTTCAATTGTATTTTGGTTGTCATATGCAAGTCAAAAACGCTTGTTCCCATCTATTAATATCTGTATGTTCCATCCCAGTGAAACAATGTTGTGACGTCATTCTAACATTGTTTCAATGTTGTCCCTACATCTTTTGCCAGCAGTGATTGTAGTAAGAAGTAACATATTTTCTTCTATTCTTCTTAGTACTACATGTTGTAAGAATTGGTCGTAATGGTCCAGAATAATGTATCGTCTTTCCTTAGTACTGTTCATATTGTTTTGTAATAATAATATTCTCTTCTTCCATAGTACTATCTGTTGCAAAGGTTGGTCATACTGGTCCAAAATATGTATTTCCTAATTATTCAATATCTTTATCAAATGAATGGACGACTAGACAAGACTCTATCATTCTACCACATTCTATATTTGATAATGGTAAAACACTTTCTTTTTTTGAATAAACTATTTGATTCACATATCAAGCTTCAAAAGGACTGTCAGACATCACTTGTGGTGGAGTATATTTTAAATATAGCTTTCAGCTTTGCTGCTGAAAATTTACTCGAAACACACTCCTCCACTGGTGATGTCCTACAGCTATTCTGAGGCTTGCAATTAGAAATAATTCATGTACAATTTTTCATTGTAAGAAATATCTTTTTAATCAAAATTTAGGAATCAAATTTTTAGGTTAAAATAAATACATGCAAAAGGAGAGCGCTGAGTGAAGGGTCTTATTATTAATTGGTTTATGTGTAGCAAGAAATGAATAAAATGCAAGATTGGGGACAGAATTGATTTATCTGCAAATTACATTTGATATTTAGCCCACCAAATGAAGTTTGTATGAGCTGTTATTATCACTTTGCAGTGGTGGCATATCCCTGTAATGCTACCATTTTGAAATTTAGTACCTGCCTTCAAAGTGACATTCAAAGTACTCGTTGAATATTTTTTGATATTGTCCGCTTGGGATCTGAATTTCAGTCAAAAAGGGTCCAAATTGCGACAAAAAAGGCATAAAATCATCTTTCTAGGCAAAGAAATAAATTACGTTAACTCAGGGCCAAGTATAGGCTAGAAAGAGTCGTTTTCAAAAGTTAAGGGTCATAAAATGCTGTTGCACCATGTTATGTTATGTATTTAATAACATTAATTATTCCTAATACGAATAAGAAATATAATAGAACTAAAACAAAAGAGGTATTTGAATAGGAAAAAATATTTGTTTCAAAGAAAGGTATTTTTCTATTGCTATTTTTCAATCTCGCTAAAGGCAGAGATTGTTTGGTTTACCGATCCTGTCTCCTTCCGTCCGTCCTTCCGTCCGTCCGTCCGCAACGAATTCTTGCAACGAATCACTCCCATCGGCTTGTACAGCACCGCAAGCATTAT
>JAULBZ010003774.1:0-15824 GCA_032360805.1 Neoturris breviconis
TCTCGAATTCCTCTCACCGTTTTTTTTATTTTCCCGCCGGTTTTCACCGATCACCGGCCGTTATTTCCATCGCTGCTATAAGAAGAAATAAATACTGTGGAGGCTACAAAATCCTCCATAGTGATTGTTTATAATAGTCTTATTTCAAGCACTGCCTAAACCTCATTTCTTTTAATAATTTTAATAATTTGATTTTTAATTACTTTTAATCTGCGAAACCTAAGTATATTACAAGATTTTTATTTTATTAAGCAACTGTTTTATAAAGTAACAGTACTGAGATATTTCTAAAGATTAAAACCAGTGTTTGAAAGAACAGCAAATAATCACAGGGATTTCGAACACTGTAAGCAACTACGGTACTGAGACTTAAAACAAGTAAGCAACTGAGAAAAATTTATTCATGCAAAAATGAAAGGACTATAATATTGCTGTTTCTCTAAGTTTATTTGTACCATTTTCTGCGTAATATAGTCATTAATCAGTGGGCAAAAAACTCATTTAAAATTACCCAGTGGGCAAAAACTTGTTCAAAGTCCTCAGTAAATATGCCAGAACAGCGTTGTACATAGTCATTGGGTGATTATGGTCTAGCCAAAATAATTTTCAATCAAGAATTCTATAAATTAAAATTAAAAACATATAGGTCATTTTCAGTTCATTTTATGAATAACTTTTTTCATTGATTTTTCTAAATTTTGAACATGTTAATGTTATATGGAATAAATTTTGATTTAAACTTAAATTTTTGAAAATAATTATACTGCATTTACAACTTGTATTAGTGCATTTATTGTAAGAGATCCCCATCTGATGTTTTCACTATATACTACATTCCTCCATAGGTGATGTCCAGCAATTATTTTTTAGGCCTGAGTACTATATGTGGAGAAGAGTACCAATAAGAACAAATAATTACTGTGGAGAAGGGATATTCGAGCATTGCTTCAGACTTTATAGCCTGAAGCAACACTCAAAAATCCCTTCTCCATAGTGATTGTTGGTTCTTATATGAAACACTGAGTACTGACAGTGTTCAAAATAAGAGCAAATAATTACTGTGGAGGAGGGATTTTTGAACATTGTTTCAGATTAAAAAGTCTGAAGCAATGCTCAAAAATCCCTCCTCCACAGTTATCATTTGTTCTTATTTTGAACACTGATTGAGTGAATGATCTACTTAACCTTTTATTTTATTTTAGGTAGCACTGATGATCCTACTAGTAGCATCGAAATGCATGATGTGAGAAATCACAACAGAAAAGGTTCTGATGATTCAACAAATAACTGTCAGAAATCGATTAAAAAAACGTTGTTATCTCCATGGGTGACTGCACATATATGTGGTGGTATAATTATGTGCTTCCCTATTGTTGTTGTTTTTGCAACATACCAAGATTGTCGAGATAATGAATGGGGTCAACCAAAAACAGAATATTATTCCATGCTTATGTTTGTTGCATTGCTCCACTTTTGCAGTTTTACTCAATTGTCGTCATTGATGAAAACTGGTATAGCTTATGCCTGGTGTCTAGCATTTATCCTTATTTTGTTTCTTGCGGGATGTATAAATGACGATATACCATCTAACATGGTTATCCAAGACATTGTGATGACTGTCATATTACAAATAGTACTTGTTACTGTGCTGAATCGCATTCATGAACAAGGTGTACGTGCTAACTTCTATGGTGACAAAGAAGCGGCTGAACAGAAGAACATTGCGATCGAACAAAAACAAGTTGCTGATTGGTTAATTCAAGATATGTTCCCACGTCACGTATCAGAACAGTTGAAGTATACTAATCATTGTTCTAAGAATTATGAAACAGTCGGTGTGTTATTCTCAACAATTGTCAATTTCAGTGAATTTTATGAAGAGAATTTTGAGGGGGGTATTGAATGCATTCGTATACTACATGAACTTGTTGCAGATTTTGATAAAGAATTAACAAAATATGAGGACATAGAAAAAATAAAAACTGTTTATGGTACAACGTTCATGGCAGCATCGGGTTTGAACAGTAAACCACTGCACAGTGATGAAACAAAGAAAACACATAAGTATATGCATCTAAAAACTTTAATGGATTTCGCATTGGGATTGCAGACAACTCTAAATGAGTTCAATCAAAATATGTTAGGTTTTCGATATAGATTGCGTTGCGGATTAAACGCTGGTCCTGTTACTGCTGGTGTTATTGGTACAATGAAACCTCAGTATGATATTTGGGGTGATACAGTTAATCTAGCCAGTCGAATGGATACAACAGGAGTACAAGATCGAATACAAGTGGATGAAGAGTGTATGAAAAAATTAACTGATTTCTATACGTTTGAAAGACGTGGTACAATACCAGTAAAAGGGAAAGGTGATGTATCCACGTACCTCCTCATAGATAGGAAACCTGATGCAGACTCAGTTGATACAGTAAAAGAATAACTTATACATGTAAGTGTTCTGATCTGATATTTTAAATACAACGTAATTACAGCTATTGAAATAAGAGTAAATTATCACTATTGAGGAGGGATTTTTGAGCATAGCTTCTGGCTACAAAGCTAAGCTCAAAAGTTACTCCTCTACAGTGATTATTGGCTCTTATTTCTACTGCTGTGTGTCGACTCAGTGTTCTTCTTTGGTCTGCACATTGCAGATGCTCAAATAAGTGTTCTGGGTGCTTATTTAAAAAAATATCTATCTTGAGGGGAGGCTTAATTTGAAGGGGTCGGTGCTTATTAAATTCATTGGGAAACTGATTGAAATAAAAAATTGAAAAAAGTCCTTTCTCAATAACCACTACCTTTTTGCTCAAATTCACGAAATTTAATACCCTCAAAATAAAATGATTTTCTTCATTCGCGAAATTAAATATCCACGAAATCTATATATTTTTTTTCAATTGTTTCTACATTAGGAGAGCGTGGCGGGGATAAAATTAGCCTGTGTACATATTCTTTCACTCATCAGACAGACTGCTCATAGTGTTTAACACTCCTCTGACCCCCCTCCTAAAACTCTCTTCACTCCTACCTAAAAAAAAATTCAATATTATTATTTTTTTGCAGTAAGTGAATGAAATAGTTAAGTATAGATGTTGATGATTAAAATGAATAATTTTAAGAGATATGTATGTTATTGTTTTAAAATTATATTAGAAATGATTTTTTTTTTATGCATATAGTTCTTTAGAGTTTGGAAGTTACTAACAAATTAGATTTTTTTCTTGGGTATTAACCGAAACTCATAATGTAACAACAATATGTTGCAACCCCTGAAAAAAATACCCCCCTCCCCTAAATGGGTCAACCCCCACGATGTTGCAGTTATATTTTTATACTTTAAGTCGCAAAGTTGGAGAATACACTTTAACCCTATTCATTTTAGTATATAGTTTACAAAAAAAAAAAATTCACCTAATTTTATTTTTTTTTGCACCACTTGTTTGTTTCCACATAAGTAATGACGTCATCAAAAAAATAACTATGCCAAAGTGTTGTTTATGTGTTGGACTAACTTTCTGGAAAGTTTCAACATTATAGCATGTTTCCATCTAAAGTTGTGGAGGGGGGGCACTTTGTGCCCCCCCATCAACTCAGAGCCCTAAAAAGCCCATCCTGAATAGGGTTAAAACACTTTTCCACAGAGGATATCCAACAGTCATTTTTGAAACTTCAAAACTTATTTGTTCTTTTATTTTTAGTGTACTTTACAACTTGGTACTGGTTAGTTTTGCAGCTATGTTATCGACAGAAGTTCAAAGAAAGTCTGCACACAATAGAAATGCTATGTAGATAGCAACCAATGTACAATGATACACCTATGAGCAAAGCATAAAGGATTACTGAACAAGATTTCCAACTCTATCTACAAACAGTGTATTGCCATTCATGGTAATACTCAGTCCGTCATGTACAGTGGTCGAAACAAGAGTAAACAATCACTCTGGAGGAGTGATTTTTGAGCATAGCTTCAGGCTTTCTAGCCTGAAGCTATGCTCAGAAGTCATTTCCCCACAGTGATTATTTCCTCTTATTTCGAGCACTGTGTATGTGGTAATACGCAGTCCGTATATGGAGTTACCTGGAACTGAACGGTGTAGAGATCATAGTAAACACTTTTAAAAAATTCAATTCGTATGATGGTTTTATAAAAATAAATATTACAAGTTTTTTTCTGATTCACACACACGGTATGAAAGATTACTGAATACGGAATCGGCATACAGTATATCAATACACACTCCGTATGGGAAAATGTCTATTGTTGGAAATAAGAGCAAATAATCACAAAAATCTCTTCACAGCATGGGTTAAAATAGCTGTTGGCCATCACTGTGGAAGAGAGATATTTTGGTAATTTGGCTGAAAATATTCTGAGAATCTCTCCACAGTGATGGCTGGCAATTATATTTTGACCTCTGCCACAGTGATTATTTGTTTTTATTTCGGCCACTGCTGTGGTCATATCTGGTATTCTTTCACGCCGCGACAGTTTATTTATACTTTGCACGAAATTATTACCTTTAATCTCATTTACACAACTGCGACCTCATACTTGTATCCTGATGAAACACAAATCCAGTACGTCTAATCAATGATGTCGAAACGACGTTTAATCGACGTCCATTAAGCATCGCGTGACGACAGATAAGGTCTTCAAGCAACGTTGCTTTTTTAAAGGATTTATTTACGCTTAGCTATTATTGTATACTTCTCGCTTGATAAATGAGGTTTTGATCTTTGTAAACGTAAAAAATAGCTGTGGAGAAGAGTGCTGAATCAATGATCTTATAAGTCAAATATTGCAAATTTGTTGACATAACACGCTTCTTAGCAGATGCTTAATTGACCCATTCCAGTGGGCAAAAACTTGTTCAAAGTCCGCAGTAAAGATGCTAGAACAACGTCGAGCAACGCTGTTCGAGCGTCTTTACTGCGGATTTTAAACATGTTTTGCCCACTTGGAGGCATTGCTTTATAGTGTGTTGCTGATGCAGCATAGGTAGTGGTCGAATTAAGTGCCAGTGGTCGAAATAAGAGAAAATAATCACTACTGTGGAGGAGTGCTTTTTTGAGCGAGAGCATAGTTTCAGGCTTTATAGCCTATGCACTCTTATTTCGACCATTGGGTGCAAATATAATCTAAGGAGAAGAGCGTGAGCCAATGATCAAAACTTAGACTTGTTTCTTTGTTATAAGAAAAACAATGTAAGCCTGAGGATATCCGCCAATCATCACCTGTAGATGAGTTATTTTAATATTCTAAAAACACTCCTCCACAGATGATGTCGTTGACTTCAGACTGTTCTTCGCTGATACTTTTATGTAATTGCAAACAAATAATAAGGAAGAAGTTTTATCTTACAAATTTAATGCTCGACAGTTTTTCTCAGTTCTCCAATTTTTTTATTGTTAAGCTGAATAATTTTAGTTTTTGGGGATTTTTTATTCATACCTGATCCCAATGGCCAAAAACTTGTTCAAAGTCAGCAGTAAAGACGCTAGAACAACGTCCGAACGACGTAATTCTGGTGTCTATACTGCAGACTTTGAAAAAGTTTTTGTCCACTGGGATAATTTTTCTATCAGTTGTTACAACTTTTCTTTTTTAAAAAACGAGATCAAAATAAACGTATATAGCTATTATCTACGAAAGAGTGTGTATGATAACGAACTAGCAATCGATTGGTTTCATTCTTACAAAGAAGCCAATCAGTTACAAGATTGTTGCAGCACTCGAAAGAGGAACAAACAAGCACTGTGGGTGAGTGATTTTGAGCATTGCTTCAAGTTTGTAGCCTGATCGTATGACTCTTCCGCAGTGATTACTTGTTCCTATCTAAAACAATGTATTCTGCGCTAGGATTTTTTCTAGGGTTAGTTCAAACGTTTGTTTTTAGTGATATCAAAGTATAAGCAATTCTACAGTGATGGACCTGTTCACAATACATGAAAACAAAGCGTTGGCTGCTCAATGTAGAACTTGTTGCACTGCAATAACAAAAAGGAAATTATTGCACTACAACAAGTTCTACTTTGAGCGACTATTTTCATATATTTGTGAATAGGTCTATTCAAAGTAGGCGTAAATAGCGTACGCACAGGGTTGCCAGCGGACCTTAAAAATCTTGAATAGCCTTGAATTTGAAATGGAGCCTGAATGACTTTAAAAAATGTTATAATATTCAAATAAAAACGTCATAGAGGATCATATTTATTGTGCCTATTCTGTTGCTTTTACTCTAGTACTTGGTAATCTACAAAAATGTTCCATCAGTGTTGTTGCATTGTTTTGGCTGGTTACCAGTTTCATTATATATATTAATTTAATAGCTGCCTTTCACACTGTATTAGCCAGTATTATTGGGACAAAAATAACGTTTTGCACTTATCGACCTAATCAAATACCTAATATAGAGTTTGCCTATTCACATAGTGACCTTTACTAGCGTTTCTGATTTGAAATTAAATGAGCATCAGGACAAATGCCTAAATTACCCCCAAAACCTAGAAGAGAACTAGGATTTAATGGAGTTAAACCCCTGGCAACCCGGACGGTAGAGAGTACAAGCGTGAACATGACATCATCACTCCTGTAGAGGAGTGTTTTTTGAAAAACTACTCAAAAACGCTCCTCCGCAAGTGATGTCTAGCAGTTATATTTGGATCCTACTGGCACAACAAAATATTGCTTGCCGTCAAACATCAATACTTTTAGTAGAAGCTTGTTTGTTTGTCGCCTTTGATATCTCGTTCACGTCGCTCTTAGTGGATACTACTCTTAGTGGATACTATTTGAGGTGAAATATTATTTTAACTTTTACTGATATAGGTGAAAATCTTTCTGTATTCAGTATGGTAAGGTTGATTTTCACTAGGCGAAACATTTTCTGCGAAAGCCAAAAGAAGATATTCATATTGGTAGATCATGTGACATCAATTTCTACCAATGGAATGTCTTGCTATTGCTATCGCAGTGAATTTTTCGCATAGTGGAAATCAACCTTTATTCAAGCTTTAGGCATGGTCTTTATATGGACCCCTAAATGAGTTTTACCCTAAACGATCTTGTATGTGATTGGTTTCTTCATACCTAAGGAACCAATTCATTGCAAGCTCGTTTAGGATGAAGCTTATTTAGTGGTCCATGTAAAGGCTGTCTTAATTCTCGATAACTGTATTGAACCAAGTTAATATTTAAATTCAAAATTTAGAATCTGTGAAGAAGTGTGTAGTTTGTTAAGTAAGTGCACTTCTCCGCAGATCCTGTTTTAAGTTTATTTCAATTCATGGGATGACTTTGTAATTTTTACTTTTAAAACAATATACTTTTTTTTGCAGAAGAAATGTTGCATGTATCGAAGCAGGCTTTGAGATACTTAGCATTTGAACGAAAATCCCGTGAGCAGACTACGCCGGAACAACGTCGCGACGCTGTTTTGACATTGTTTCGACGTCGTGCGCCAGCAGTGAACAGAAATACACTTGGAATTTATTATGACAATTGCTCGTGTTGGAATAGATCGAAATTTACCGGTAGGATTCAAAGTAAAAAAAAACTAGAAATAACTTCTGTGGAGGTACAAGTTATATGAAATTGCAGGGTGTCGAGTTTGGTGGAGGTACAAGTTCTATGTAATTGCAGGGTGTCGAGTTTGGTGGAGGTACAAGTCCCATGTAATTGCAGGGTGTCGAGTTTGCGCTATTATATGCAGATTTCCACTAGGTGAAAAATGTGATTTATAGTGATTTTGAGCTGTTAAGTTTGATGTTATACCCAAAAACACTCCTTTACAGAGCACTGCTCTCATCCACAGATCTTATTTGTAGTTATTTTGAACTGAGGTACACGAATGGTGTAAAGCACTTATGATTTAAAGTATAATATAAAGCACTTTTTTTACGATGATATTTATTTGTGATGTTAGTTAACGAAAATTTTCCTAAATCATCATTTTCAGAGTTCTTTCTCCCCTGGTCTGTCTATATTTTATATTCGCTCTGAGCAAGGTTTTAAGCTTCCATGCTCTAAGGGACTGTCTCTAAAGTTGTAGATTCATTTTTATCTTTGCTTATATAGAAAAAAAGTCTATATATGTACTCATTACTGTCAGACAAGTTATTGCGCAATATCAACTTTTCATACTGTTACTTGGTATTGTTTCCGTGCATCCATTTTTGGTTTCAAAAATGATGGGTAATAAAGAAAACCACACGACGCCGTATGAACTTGTCATAATCAATATTTGCGTACGACATTGTCGCGTCTATTGACCTTCCATTCTTAGTTTAATTTCCACGATAATTAGAACTGTCATTAATTAACTGTATTACTTGGATATTATTCCATTAAGTATGGCTGGAGGGGGTAAATGTCAAAGATTGTTCGTAGACTATTAACCTGCATAGCTTTTTATAAAAGTGGCATCATGCTAAAATATAGTTTATAGTTTGAAGAACCTTTGGTATAAATTTAAAAGAAAAACATTCAGCCATTCAGATTTTATGGAAGGGGAACCTCATGCTCCCCCCCTCCCTCCCCGCCCTAAAAAGCCTAGGCCTAATAGAGTTACTTAGATTCTGAGACCGGACGGCACGCGACGTCATACCAACATCGAAAAGACGTTGATAACGCCGTGTATCCACCGGACTTTGACCCAACCTCGTTCTCAGGGCTATTTGCCTCTCTTTGGTGGATATTCAAGTATATGACTTTCCGTATTAAGAGACTATCAGCGCTGGGTACGAGTATGGACTTTGACCTGTCCATTCATACTCAATTGTTTACCCATTGCGCATCTCTAACGTTTATGTTTTTATGGTCAAATGACTTTTTAGTCAAGAAGACCTGGGTACGAAGTCGCAGTTCACAGTGAAATATTGTTTCAGAAAATTACTCCCCAAACAATAAGTCCTGCAATACATATTTTGCAAAAAATAAATGGAAATGTTAAATTATGCACATTCCTTATAATGGTCATAAGGAAATGACACCACACTCTTCATTGCGAAAGTGTATTCTATACTTTCTGTTTACATTTAGAACAATTTGTGTCAAACAGTCAATTTTCGTACAGTTTTCACTTCAGAATACAGAACATTAAGTTTTTCATGTGCAATTTCTCGATCTTACCACATAGCCGCAGTAGCTCTGCGAACCGTACAACTCTAGAACATTCGATAAGAGCAAACCAACAACAAACTCGTCTGCAAATAAAAGTGAATTTCGTGTAAAAATTCGGAATTTCAAATTAGACAAATTTTGATTAGCAAGACGAACGGCACGAAAAAAATATAGAATTTTCCCAAGAGCCTGGGTACTAGGTTCCTTATTTGTAAATGTGATTTGTTGAACAAGACAGTTTTGTTCATTTTACCTCTGCCTAGCCTGAGCTCCAGTCCCAAACTACAACAAGTATACTACTTGTTGTAGTTTGGGACTGGATCTCAGGCTACCTCTACCTACCATATCACCTGGAAATTTTGAGAAAACAACCTTTTGGGAGATTATGAAAAAGCACTTACAGAAAAACTGCGAACAAAAGGCCTAAACCCCTAGAAATAAATTAACGAGAATTTCTAGGGAATTTCAGTTTCGTTTCATTTGTAGCGTTGAGAATGCGTTAAGTAAGTAAGCAAATTGCCCTAGAAATCCCAAAATTTTTGCAATGTATTGCAGAAAACAATTCAGTCTGTAAGATTAATTTCCTCGGAAAAGTTTATTCTTTGCTCCACTAAGCATCTGTCGCTTTCAATCAATGCAATGGCTTCATTTAGAAATAGCGCGTACGAATTCACCTCGAAATAAGAGCAAATAGTCACACTGAAGGAGTGACTTTTAAGCATAGCTTCAGGCTACAAAGCCTGAAATATGCTCAAAATTCACTCCTTCACAGTGATACGCTTATTTCGAGCACTCGATACATTGATTTGACTTCATGATCTACAACTGATTGCATAAATTATAAGACATTTTACGAATTTCGACAAGCAATACAAGCCATAAGTAAAACGTAAATACGGAAAATTACCACTAGACGTATCCGAGTAGGCTAAAGACTTAGGGCTTAGGATCTTGGGTCTTTTTGCAAACTCGACAAAATCTGCTGTTCATAGCAGCCTAGTACCCAGGCTCTTGGAAAAAATTCGATTTTTTGTGTCTTTAGGCTTGCTACCGAAAATTTATGGCTTTTTATCTAATTGGAAATTCGAAATTTTTGCTTGAATTTTACCTTGTCTCAATTATTTATGTGATTGCTTGTAGATTCCATTCACAAATCTTTAAAAATAAAACCTGGTGTGTAAAACTGTTTTACCCCTTTGTTTTTTTTGGAATAACTTTTTGTTAGGTAATCTATATGTCTGAAATTTTGACCGTGTTATTATTTTTCTTTTTAAAATTAGAATTCCAAAAAAAATATTTGGAAAAAGGCGTTAACCGCTCTAACCACGCTAATTTTTTAAGGCGATTTTTTTTTGCTTATTTTTGTATTTTTAGCAAAAAAAAGTCAAAAAAATATTTTTAGATCGAAAATATGACGTCATCGCCAAAATAAATTATAGACTGCAAAGTTTCAAGCCCTCACCATTGTTCGTTCCGAAGTTAGACAGGGGGTGGGTGGGGACATTTCATGAAAGTTATTTCATTGTATATATGTATGTAGTAAATAAGTTACAGAAAGCATCAAAATATCACCAAAGTATAACTTTTACAATGACTATTCATCATAAATAACTATTCACTTCATATAATATAATCTCTATCTTAAGAAATAAATCACGCATAACATCTATGTTCTCTATGGTAGTAAGAAAATAAAATGTCAAATAACAGTGGTCGAAATAAGAGTAAAGAGTCATTGTGGAGGAGGGAATTATGAGCATAGCTTCAGACTTAGTAGCCTGAAGCTGTGATAAAAATTATTCCTCCGCAGTGATTTAATTGCTCTTATTTACACCACTCCATAACGTTTTATATGGCATATAAAGAAATAAAATTGTACACAACATCTAAGTTCTCAGAAACACTAAAGAAATAAAATGACACGATACCTGTACTATGTAAATGGAAGTATAGCATGCTGTCACAGCTACATGTACAAATAAAAAACACGGCAAATAATATATTATCAATAATCAATGCAAATAAATATTTTCGTTTGAATGAATTAAATAAAATTAAAAAAAATAAGCATGAAGACAGTTGATGATATAGCTGGATAAGCATTGTAAACATCGATTGATTCTTTTCCACTCAAAATTTTCCCGACTTTAAAAATACCACATGTAATTCAAATGAATCCAAAACTGGATTATGATTTGTAACTTGAAAGGGGTAATAGGACCAAATGAATCGACTACATAAGGTAAAGTCTAATCATATAAAATAAATTTGGTCGAGAGCTAATAAACACACAATATTTCATACTAAAATAAAACTGTTTTTACAACAACTGTAACACGGAGTCAAATGTATCAAAAAAAAATCGTCAATAAAAAAAATCTATATATAATCAGAAATTGAGCTTCCAGTGGGCAAAAAAATGTTCAAAGTCTGCAATAAAGACGTTGTTCTAACGTCTTTACTGCTGACTTTGAACAGGTTTTTGCCCACTGGGCTAGTTGGAAGATTACAGAATCAATGAATAAACCAATAAATGGTAAGCTCATTGGAATAACACCAGTGGTCAAATTAAGAACAAATAATCACTGTGGAGGAGAGATTTTAGAGCATAGCTATATATATATATATATATATAAAGTCTGAATCTATGCTCAAAAATATCCCCTTCACAGTGATAATTTACTCTTTATTTTGACCTCTGACTACCCTTTCTTCACAGTTCCATTTTAGTAAAATTTAATAGAATCTAATGTTGATGGTAGTCCCTTTTTGAATCACGGATGCTCTTCACACCAATTAAAACTGTGACTACAACTTACCAATTATGACAATTCACAATTTGATTAACCTTATCATGTTGACTGAAATCACAAGTAGAAATAAGAAGAAAATTATCACAGTGAAGAAGTTATTTTTGAGAATAACTTCACGCTGCAAAGCCTGAATCAACGCTCCAAATAATTCCTCCGTAATGATTACCTATTTGCTTTTGTTTTGAACACTGCTGCAAGCAGCCTGAAAAACAAAATAATGTTAAAACATGCATGCAATTAAAAATGTCTATTCAAATAAATATAATCTATAGATTAAATTCTATCTAATGTTTCACTTTATTTGCTTTGTTAAATTCCTTCAATAATCTTTGAAAGGTGTCAATGAATCCAGTTTTTGATTGACCACCAGAAAAAGTAATTGGCTTTGCATCATTGTAACCATCAATGTAAATTTTAAAATAAGGTACCCCAAGAATTCCTTTCTTTTTGGTTTTCTGAAATCCACTGAGTAATTTTTTAACATTTGTAGCAGAAGTGAAGAAATCAAGTGCTTCAGATTTGTCAACACCAACTTGTTCGGCAAGATTTTGCAAAACTTTGTCCGAATTCAAATTAACGGCTTCCTCAAAGTATTGCTGCCACAATAAATCCTGCATTTCGCAGTGCTTTTCAATGCCATATTTTTCCAACACAAACTGTAGCAATAGATGACTCTTGATTGAATTAACAATGTAACGGTTTGGATCAAATTTAATGCCCTGAGAAAAATTAATCTACAATGAAGAGTGTTGGTCAATGAGTTTGCAATTGATTGGTTTCTTCAGGACAAAGAAATCAATCAATTGCAAGATCATCGATTCAGTCACTTTTTTTAGGAGCGTATTCGGTAGACTTCCATGCTGTGAGTCGTATCTTCATTCTACGTTATATCATGTATACAATTGTAATTTTAGTTGCAAATTATTGGAAAACATTTATAAGTATTGATATGATGTTCAGGTTGATTTATTCTTTGGTCTTTTTTTAGAAAAATAAATTATTTCTGAGTAAATGTCCCCCCCCCCCCAGCTTGTTAATTTTGAAGAATCTTCTCAACCCCGGTGCTTATTAAGACTTAACTTAAGTTTATTAATTTCTGGGAGAAAAAAATCGAAAACAACTGTCTTGTGAGGAGACCGTTTATTAAAAAAACCTTAAAACAATAAAAATCTATTTTTTATAGTGAAATTGAATGTCAAGAAGAAATTGTTTTTTTTGAGATTGGAATTTTATAATATTTCTTGTTCACTGCAGAGCTGATTCCTTACTGTTGTGTCTGTGAGAGATCAAACCAAAATTATATATATTTTTAATAATCATTTTTTATTCACAGTATACTGCAAAACAAATGATGAAAAAGTAAATTTTGAGAATAGCTTCTGGTGTTTTAGCCTGATTCCATGCTATAAGCAAAATATGTTATCTATATGGCACAGTATATTAATCCAATTAGAAAATTAAGAAATAAATAATGTAATATAAATCAGTTGATTACACAGGGAATATTAATTAAGGTTTTTAACAATACCCTCTAAAGATTTAATTGAGAGGAAACATCTGTACTTAATATAAGGATATGACAAAATATAATGATGGTGTTATTAATGTAAATCTACTTCCTTGCAACATGTTTTTATAAATGATTGAATTATAACATCAGGGTTCCAAAGAATAAAAAATATAGAAATAAGCAGTGTATACCATATGGTTTCCATAACGCTCAAACTTTATTGTGTATATTTAGGCCTATCTTTGTTATAAACGGACTCTCTACTCACCACGTGTTTTAGACTGTTGGCATAAATACAGAATACTGTACTCTTAGTTTACTCTTAGTTAAAGTATTAAAAATAACTTACAACACTTTTCCCTGCTTTTGCAATGGGGCCTTGTCCTTTCATTGCTTGTTTGGCAACTTTCTCTCCATATTTATTAGTTAGATAGACATTCAGTGGAATTCCTTCTGGAATAGTATGTGCATCAAGCAAAAAAGGTACCCACAACATTTCAAAAGAAGCATCTTTTCCCAGAGATTTGATAGCTTCTTCAATATGTCGTCTACCTATATAACACCTAGAAAAGAGAATACCAATAGTTGAATGTTCGATTTCTGATTTTATCTTTTAAAGAATATATAAATATATATACAGACTACACAATACAGTATACTGTCAGACTGTACAAAATCACTTGTTGTTATTAGTGTGACACATATAAGTAAGAAATCTTTGGAGAAACAACTTCTGGTATATATTATAACAGAGTGTCTAAAGAACCGGGAAAAAGTCTCTTATTTACTGATGGGTAAGGGTTAGGTCAAGTAGTCATCGAGACGATTGTCGGAGTTTTAATCAATAAATAAAAAGATTTATTCCCGGTTCTTTAGACGCAGCGTTTTTGTACACATAGTTACAATAACACTATGCGATAGCTACAGTATTGTACTGTACATGTTTTTTTTTTGTTTGTTTTATAAGAAACCTGGCGAAGAGTGTAGTACTGAAACTTTCTTATTTTGGCAGAAATTGAGGTTTTTAGTTCTAAAAGTTTCTTAAATTGTTTCTTATTTTTATAGACTTAAAATGATCAATCTGAATTCCAACATCAATGTCAAACACATTTCATTTGATGAAAGTTCATTGTGTGTACTTTTGGTTAGAAGATTAAGTGTCTAGATTGACTCTCTATTACAGTGCTTTATTTAGGTTCTTTGTGGGCGGCTCAAATTACACACTCCATTAGTATACTTTTTAGCAAATTTATTCACATATGACAAGAGAAATTTCTTATCCTTGAACTTAGAAAATATTTGTAGCTCCCATACTGATGTTGTCACATACTTTAATTTACACACCTACCCACCCTATAGAACGTCAAGCGTGGCAATGTATTCACTTCTTATACGTAACTTCTACAGTACAAAAAATAATCGATGAAAACATTTTTGCATAGCTAGCTTCCCATTATGGAACGTTGTCTCTTTAGAGAATACTGCAGTGACATGTTGACTGACAACTGTCAGTATAGAGGGGTTGCCCTTAATGGAACAGCTTGGAAACACAACCCTTTTTGGCCAATTGGAACACTGATAAAAGTGACTTCTCTATCAAAAATGTAAACTCACGTACACTGTAGAAAAAGTTTGCTAATACGTGAGTTTACATTTTTAATAGGGAAGTCACTACAGTGTTCCAAAAAGGGCGGTGTTCCTAAGATTTTCCATAAAAGGTCGATCCCTCTCACTGACAGTCGAGTCGTCCTCTCCTTCAAACAAAATATAAGGGAAATCTTTGTTTGACATATGCATAGCTATAGCTATATGCGTGTCTATGTGCTTATTGTCTGATTGCAACCAATCATCAAGCTAAAAATAACTGAAGTAACTGAAACATAGTTCGTAGGATTATGAGGCTGAAGACAGGCGATCGATACAGCCAGAAAGCTGTTTAAAGTACATATTTTTTATGAAAAAAACAAACGGTCGAGTGTCAATTCAATGCGGGACTTACCAGGGTCATATAACATCAGAAGTGATTTCTATCTTTATGATTACTTTTCCAAGCGATTCTTGAGACATTTTTGCAACCCTCTCAAATCAAACTGTATCTTTGAAGTGTTGTGTTTGTTTGTTGTGATTCCCAACCGAATGTTTGTGTTTGCGTTCTTGTGTGTTCTTGTGTTTGTTTCTATAAATGTTTTATGTTTTTTTTTAACCACGGTTCCTCGCGGTTGATAATCCCGGATAACCTATGAAGCGCCAAAACTTGGAAGTTTTTTCGAGTTTTTTCGTCAATACATACCACAATAAAATAAATAAATAAATAAATAAATATTTATTTCCGACAATAGAAGGCATACAAAAAGCCTGTAAGTGCGGACTCTTG
>JAULBZ010003775.1:0-15823 GCA_032360805.1 Neoturris breviconis
TCTCCTAAATCACCCTCCTTCCCGGAGCCGAAAAGAAACTTCATTTCCGATTATCTGCGACCATCGGAAATGTCGCTGGCGTCTTTACTGCGGACTTTGAACAAGTTTTGCCCACTGAATGAAATATGGAAATGTATGAGTAGTCTTTTTCTATGTGTTAATATTCCCTGTCTTTCATTTTAAGTTATTTATTTTTAGAGCGTACATATGAGAAAGTCATTCAATGTTCCGGAGAGCAAGTATTTGTTCGTTTGTATGACACTGTTAACAAGGTATCCTTTCTTTTATTTTTTTAACAGCTGTATGGTTAAAACTTCAAATGTTACTTATTTTTCAAACAAATAATTCGTATCTGTTCCTTATGAAACTTAGGAGTGATAATTTCCTTAATTTGCATGGTTTACTTTCAGGGAGAGACGGGAGTTGAAGTGTGGAAAATATGGTAAATTTCTGTTTGGGTTAAAAAAAAACACCGCACCTATTTCCATTTACAATGTAAAAGGTTTGGTCTAAGAAAAATCTTCCCCTAAGAAATTTCGATTTGTTATTAGACCCCCTACAATTAGGCACGGGAGAGCAATAGTATTAAGGCATTCAGCCTCGCTTGTATGATATATTATCAAAGCGCCGGCCTCGTTTGCATGATACTTGCAGTAATTATAGTGTGAAGAAGATAGCCTCGTTTACAAAAATTTAAATGGTTTAGCCAGTTTAGAGTTTCTGTTATTTTTCAGACTTTCAGATGATTTTGTAAGCACTCATCGTCGGATCACTGTCGAAACAACGTCAAAACGACGTCATGACATTGATCTAACATCGTGTTGTGTGCCAACGGATTATCACTGTGATTTTTATTTTCTCCTTCGTAGAGTTGGGATAACTACATAGAGCAAGCAGATGGATTTATAGTTATGTATTCGGTGACGTCATCACAAAGTCAATCAAATGCTCTTAATATAGTAAACTCTATTCGTTCGTCACGAAATCCATTGGTAAAAGGTATACCAGTATTACTAGCTGGTAACAAATGCGAACTAGAAAGCGCAAGAAGAGTAAAACGTGAGGAACCTGAAAAAATAGCGTCAGAAAATGGTTGTATTTTTCGTGAAGTATCGATAGCATGTACAATAAATGTTGATGGTATTGTAAAAACGGTAGTAAGACAGATACAAGCGCAGGAAGGAGGGCGTACAACGCCCAGTTCACTGAATGAACATCCTGGACATAAATTATCAACGACGAGTGTGTCGAGTTTGTCGAGTTTGTCGAGAAAACCTAGTAATGCCAAACATAAAATGAAAAACTTTTTGAAGAAGAAAGAAAAATCATGACGACTAGATTAGTATGCACTACAACACGTGGACGTACGATGTTGGGTCAACGTTAACGTAAAGCGGTTACACGTCATATCAGCTTTGAAACAAATCTTAAGCGTTGTTCGACGTTGATCTCATACTGTGTTTCCTGCCGGATAATTTATTTCGCAGGCTTGTTATACATTCCTCACATAGCGTCCTATTCGTTTCTTTGTTGTTGAATACCAACGACAGATCCAATCTGCAAGTGAGAGTAATATTGAACGCTCCATGCACTAACTCAAATCTTTACTGAAGTCATCAACTAGAATTAAAGCGACCAATCATTTCCAAGTTCGTTAAAATAAACCCTTTAGAGATATTCCGTACAAAATTATCCAACCTACTCCCCAGTGGTGACGCGACATTGTTGTGACGTTATTTCACCGTTGATTCGACGCGTCATCTATCTGCTACAACCCTTTACATATGTAAAAAAGAAATTCCTGCAAGTATTTGGAATTTTAACTTGGACAAAAATTACTTAAAGTTTGAGTAGCAAGATGCTCGAAGAACCTGGTTACTACAATCCCAGAAAAAAAATATTAGACATTTTACAAATTTAGACGTTCAATACACGCCACAAGTAAAACCGAAATACCACGAGAAGTCCCTGGAGATTTATCTAAGTAGATTTTGGGTTTTGGCATTTGGAACAAATTCGAATTTTCGTGCCATTCGTTTTGCTAATCAAAATTATAGACTTTTTTTCTAAGTTTAAATTTCGACTTTTTGCAAAATTTTCTCTTTGTCTAAAGTATTGTTTTCCAGGATTATAGGCTGCTAGGAACAACAGAGTTTGACTCGAGATAAATGTCTTGGGACTTTTAATGATAATTTTCTGCATTTATGTTTCGCTTGTGGCGTCGTTGTCTCATAATTTATGGAAAGGGTTGTACGTTCACTTCTTGCCACGCGACATCTAATAGTGTCGTGACGTCAAAACGACGTCTTTTCGACGTTAATTTGTGGTCGTGTGCTGGGAAAGTTATAGCAAGGAAATCCTAAATAGAGTTTAACTCAAATTCTTTATCTAGGGTGACACCAACTTCTAACCTCTTCCTCAGGGCCTCTCTCTGAATCTTCCAACTGAACGAAGAACCTACTTCACGTCCCACCTTCTATGATATATATATATTCAATTGTATTGAATCTTTACAAATTCATGTATGGATATATAAAAATGTCATCACAATGTCAAAATTATTTCATCGTGTTCGTTCCCAGTGCATTTTGCAACATTTTTTGCGGAAGCAAAATGAGGCAAAAGGTGCTGCAGACAAATTAGCCGGAACGGCTACTCTTGAGTGCCAAGTAGGTGTGGGTATAAATTCGGGGGGTGGTGGTGGTGATGGTGGTGCGTAGAGATAAGTGGATCATTGGAAATTTTTGAAAATTAAACTATTTCTTCCAGTGAGAGTGAGTATAACTAGTCCAATGATACCCGAACAAATTTTAAGTGCGATAACACCTGCCCTGTTCTCCAGTCTGTAAGCCCATCCCGCACGAAAACAACCATTTTGTTAAGTAAAGAAAGAGTCGATGATTAGGGGAGTTGTTAATTGGGCTAATGTGCTAATTTAGGGTTTACTATGCATATTACTGTGCATATTAGAACGACCTACAACGACCAATCATTCTTGCTGTAAATGTGCAAATTAATACGTTTGAACGTGCATACAAGTTAATAATAAATAGAGTTACTGCGAGGTAAAAAAACAACAGATTGGTGTCTGGCGCGGAATAACCTATCTTAATGAGGGAAGGTGGGCCCCTCAAAATCCGCAGTGAAGGCAACCCACCTAGAGATGGTGTCTCGATAAAAATACCTTAGGGGTAGAAACGGTCTACGAGGTGTACTTTTTAGGAGTACTTTTGCTTTTGAATGTTTTGAGTAGCCTTGCTCACCTCTTCTTTTTCTATTAGTCCAGCGTAGATCTCTCTACAGAGCTTTGTCTCAGTCCTTTTTGGGTATTGTTTCTGGTCTAGGAAATTGCAATGCCACTTATTCAGTTTGAATGATCAATTTACAAGTCAGGATTAAGTGTATATTAGATTATGATACAACTGAACCTTTCTAACGGGTGCTGGATGTATGTTTTTCTAGGTCAATGGCATTTCCGCTTGATAGTACTGGAATCCGAATCTCTTTCTCCTTTAATAACTCTTTGCATCCAGTGGCATGTGGCCTTGCTTTGGGTGATCAACAATAAATGTTGTTAGTTTTTTACTGGAATTTCGGATTTACTTTCCAAAAGCCATCTTATACTTAGCGAATAAGTTTGAGTATTTTTAATTTTAATCTTAATTTCTAAAATACTTAAACTATTATTAGTGGCACATAATCACCTTTTTTGGTCAAATTTTCAATTTATATGTCAAATGGTGACACACGCTGAACATACTCAGAAAATCTAAAGTCTAAAAATGTTAAGAAGTGGCAAAACAAGCAATTCTTTTCTCTGAAAAATATTTGGCCAAACAAGATGGCTGCCACACAGTGAGCATAGAAAATACATCATTTCCCACGACTTTATACAATTATATCTCTACTAATATTCATTCTTATGGAGTCAAATCTTCAGAATATGTTAGTAGCAATATGAACTTTCATCTAGACTACAGAAGGAAAAATTTGAAAAAAACATCCGAGGGTGCTTTCGTACCATTAAGTCACTGAGTATAAGATGGCTTCTGAAATTACAAATATCAGTAAAAAACTAACATCTTTTAGTTTCAAAATGATTGTGCTTCCAGTAAGCATATTTATAACAAAGTATTACAATGTTGTATTCTGGTCTGTAAACTGACATTTTACTTAAAATGGTTTTTTGTATACAAGTACAGATATGTACTGAAAGGAATACGACAGGAGTCATTATAATATATTTCAATGTGATTGCAAAGATAATGCTAGCCTTTCATGCGTTCTTCGTAGCGGAAACGGGAAGCGAGATAGGTGAGCGCGAATTTCCGATACTGGCGGCGAATTGGACCTTTTCTTTCCTTCTGCTGGAGATTGGACCTGTTTTTACGCTATTATTCCCCTCCTGGTCGGGTTGTTCTGTTTTAAGATGGACATTCCTGTAGTTAGCTGGGGCTAGATGTGTTTTTATGAGATAAAATTGTACCGTTTCAGGGAAGTCTTAGAAAGTCTGGAAATATTAACTGTTCTTTAGATTATTGTTCAGCTGGAAAAACAGGCTGTTCTGAAATGCACGCGTTATACTAATGAACGTCAGCTAGAGAATAAGAACACCTATTTCACAGAACACCTCCCTGTGGCTGCTTCTGGATCGGACTTTAAGAAGAAAACAATTCAATCGGAGAATCAGAGTTGTCCAGACTAGATACCTGGTATGACATATTACATGAAGCATTCTCGTAATAAAGTTTTGGCTATCCGTAAATTTGCAACTCCCCAACACCCATACCCGCAATTTCCTAACTCGAATTTAGCCCTATTTTACTTTTTATCTAAATAAGCTAAAAGGTCTAAAGTTAGCTTGTTATAAGTGCTATCTATAAAAGCAATTCCCAAAATTTGTGCAAAACAAAATCTCTTTTGCAATAAATGGTAGTTACTCTATAAAACAATAAACATAAACTTAATTGGATATTACGGGCGTCTCAACCAAAAACGCCATTGAAAGAAATTGTTCATATTTTTTGCACCCTGCAACCCCTCACGTAAATAAGTAAGACAAGGTGAAATTTGTGCAAAAATTCCCATTAGCAAGACGAACTGTATGAAAATTCTCTTTTGCACCAAGAGCCTGGGAGGCTGGTAGAAGCAACAAAATTTGTCGAGTTTGTAAAAAGTCCTAAGATCCTAAGCTCGTTAAGTCTACAAGATAAATTAAATCTCTGAGATAAATCTCAGGGGACTTCTAGTGGTCATTTTCAGCACTTTAGTTTTGCTTGTGGTGTATTGCTTGCTAAAATTCAAAAATGTCTCATAATTTACGGGAGGGGTTGTGGACCGAAATCAGGGTGTGGTTACTCACTTTCTTCATTAAAATTTCCGGATTTTTTCACATTTAAAACCGTAAATAAATTATAGACTCTGGCCTAAACAACCTCATTCCCAGGGCGCCTTTTTCCCTTCAAAAAACGGAAAGAAGCTCTGGGAACAAGGTCGTGGCCTAAGTTAATTAGGTTAGCGGTGTAAAATAGGGTGAAAAGATCCGATATATATTTTAGCCATCTTTTTCGTCCCTATAACAAGAGACTCAGACTTTCCATTTGTATTCCCACAGTGGAACCCATAAAGCGGACACCATTTGTGCAAAAAGAAGTATCTGTCTTAAAGAGATGTCTGATGTAGAATGGTTGCCGGAGTTACTGTCTATCTTAGGATGTGTTTGCTTTATAAGGTGTACCTCTTATATCATAAACATGGCTTCCCCGTTGTGGTTGTGTATGCCTCAACACAATTGCAAGGGTAAATTTAAAAGAGAAAAAACAAATGAAAAAAATAAAAGTAAATACTATATGAACAAGGGACGAGGTTGGGTACATATAACAGTTTCGTATTTAACTGTCTTTCACGCTGTCATAGAAATTATTCTTAAAACTACTGAATACGTACAGCTTCGTATATACTGGTTGTGTATTGTCATATGCTAACACAGTCCATACGCGCACGGGCCCATATTAAGCAGATCAGAAACTGTTGCGTTTCTACGCGGATTTTGGGCAAATTCGCGAAAGATTTTGCTATTAAAATTAGATTAATTATCATTACCCCCTAAAAACATGAAAAAGAATAGAAAAATGATCGTTAAAACATTATAAATGCGGGTGTTAACACGTTAGGAAGATAACATTCCCGTGCACTCCATATACTCCTCTGTAAATATTAAAGTTTAAATTAGAGTCAGTAGTGTAAACATTTGAAAGGTGTTAATCTCCCGCTGTAGCTGCATAAACTTTATTTAGATCTAAGATTTTAAGGGAACATATTTCGAGTAGAACATTTTTGTATCTAGACTGATGACATTTGTCGCGGCAATTGCTAAAGCCTATTGTTATTGATACCAGCGGCTTTCACAATATATAATCAGGTGTCGTCCGGCCGTTTTCAATAGAGATCGATTATTAGGGCCGTAAATGTAGAAGGCTGTTTTATATCCATAAATGTTGTTGTTGGTTGCTTATCACAATCTTGTTACCAGTTTTTTTTTGCTTTTTTTTCGAAAAAGCAAGAAGCTCTGGGAACGAGGTTGTATACATCAAAATCAAAACGTATTTGAAGGGTATTATTTCTAATGGAAGAATGACCAGAGTTAGGAAAATCAAAATTAGTATAGTAAAAGCCTAGTAAGTCGGCAAAGCTGAAAACTATACACTAGAAAATACTCATCCATAGTTGATCTCCGACAGTTATTTTCTTTATAGTAAAGCTCATTTGTACATGTTTATTGTAAAACGATGAAATTATATCTCAGTGAGATGGCAAAAACCTGTTCAAAGTCCGCAGTCAAGACGCTAAAACAACGCTAAAGACTTTGAACAAGTTCGTGCCAACTGAAACACATACATATAAAAAATCTGCCTAGAACAGTACTGAGTCAATGATCAGTGGTCGAAATAAGAGTAAATAATCACTGTGAAGGAGGGATACTTGAGCATAGCTTCAGGCAAATATTCCTCCTCTACAGTGATTATTTACTCTTATTTCGACCAATGATGATCATGTAATTGATTGGTTCCTCCATACTGAATTTATTGGCACATTACTCTTCTTCGTAGATGCTACATACAGCAGTGGTCGATATACGTGCAAATAATCACTGTGGAGGAACTATACGCTCAAATATCTCTCCTCTATAGTGATAATTTACTCTTATGACCATTGTTAATATTAATTGAACAGAAAAAAAAGAATCCGTTTTAAGAATCTTCTATACTATCTTTTGTATATAACCAGGCGCTATCAATACCATCTTGAATCTCCTCTATTGCTCTCCATCGTTGTACTTCAAAACGACACGCAATAACACGTGTATTAGTTTTCATTTCTTTTTCAAGTTTTAAGCTTAACTCATCCATCATGTCAGCTACACCAAAAATAACAATATTATCAAATCTCTTAAGATCGGCTTTCCACAAATCTTGTCGCTGAAAGTTTGTACTTTTACTCAATCCTGAATATTTAGCGTATATTTTTGAATACAACACAAGCCATGGGTTCAACTCATAACCTGTTGCTTGGTAACCACTTTTAGCGGCAGCAATAGCAATTCTCCCATCACCACTCCCTAAATCAACAAGTGTATTCAACCCTCCTTCTTTCTTACAGAGTTTCAATACGTTACTTATTTGTTTTTGGGTAGCAGGAACATATGGTAAACAAATACAACGTAGTGCAGGACTAACAAATGACGCAGTGATAACTGTCAAACCAGCAGCAAGACCACCTGTTACAACCAAACCATATAAAGCAATTTTTGACTTCTTCCTTGGTGTACTTTTATTGACGTCATCCAAAATGATAGATTTTTCATTTGTTTGCATAACTATAGCACTCAAGATATAAATGATAAACATAAATTTCAATACTTACACAGACTGTTGTATTCAGCAGAAACATCTCGCTCGTTCTAGTGTTTAAAATAAGAGCAAATAGTCACTGTGGGGAAGGACCTTTGAACATTGCTACATATACTAAAAAAGAACTTCTCCACAGTGATTAAGTTATTCTTATTTTAACCCTGTTCCTGTTTAAACCCTCCCTCCTACATTTTTTCCATAACTCTTGAATGAATGGCTTATATGACTAGAAATTTTAGGGCTTTTCCTATAAATTATCTAGTATCATTTTGAACAACTATTTTAATTTGGTAACTAAGGATAATTTTACCTTAGTAACCAAAATTTTGACAGGTGGTAAAAGAAATTCTAAAACAAGGGTTAAAAAGAACTGCTGTTCTATTACCAAGTAAATCAGTGGTCAGAATAGGAGTAAATAATCACTGTGGAGGAGGTATTTTTTAGCATAGCTTAAGGCTTTGTAGCATGAAGCAATGCTCAAAAATCTCTCCTTCACAGTGATTATTTAGGTTTATTTTGACCAGCATAAACGGAAATCATATTAAGGCGGATAGCAATGCTCAAAAATCTCTCCTCCACAGTGATTATTTAGGTTTACTTTGACCAGCATAAACGGAAATAATGTTAAGGCGCAAATTCTAATGGAAGCCATTACATTGGTTGAAAGTGACGTCACATGTGACGTCGCTTTCAACTAATGTAATGGCTTCATTTAGAATTCGCGCGAACGAATTCCACTAGTGAAGATCCGCCTTCAAAGAAGAGTGCTGAGTTAATGATCTTCAAATTGACTTTTTTTAACAAAGTTGCTCCTACGCACAGGATGTTAACTCATTTCAAAAATTATATCTTCTTTGTATTATCTTATTCGTAATTTTCACGCAACGTGGAAAACATTTTTCGCACATTCATGATAGACAAAAATTTTTATGGGTATTAATATTCGCGCATGGCCACTTATGAGTATAATTCCACTTGGTTAGAGTGGTAAAACACTTCTTTAGAAATGTAAGGCAAGGGGTAGATTAGTTTTGAAACTATATTTTCTGTTTGTATTAATTTTCGCACACGTTGTTTTGCACGTAATTTTTGTACTAAATTACTAAACTTTTTTGCGCGAATGGGTGGAAATTAGTACGCGCGAAATTTAGCATGAATGAATTAATTCCTTTCTATTGTAAAAATGCTTAACTTTTATTTTCTTTCCCATTATATTTCTAATACTATAAAAAAGCATTATCTTAATCATTACTGTATAAATAAAGGTGTTATAAAAAGTCAATTTAATGTCAGTGAAGAATGGTGACAGTGTATTCTTTAAAACTAAGAATAAAAATCAGATATAAGATCATGGATAAGTAGTCCTCTCCACAGATATAATAGCACTGAGTCTAACTGAGGATAACTCGCTAAACTCGGCACAAAATGCAATAGAGAAGCAAAAATGTGGTTATTATGATAGTCTTGTGCTGTTCCATAATAAAATCCAAAGCACAACTACAAGAACAAACTAAAGGTCTGTCCCATCATTTTTGAAACACATAGGGAGTACTTTTGGTGTCATTAGTTCCACATAAATAATCTCTGAAAATAATTGTTGAAGATCACCTGTGGAGGAGTGTTTTTTAGTATCAATAACTGCAAAACTATACTCAAAAACACTTCACCATAGGTGATGTCACTAATCAATTTATCCCATAAAGACGTTTAATAGAAAATAAAGTTGTTACGAAGTTGTGTGTATGTACATGCATTAACACATTTTCAAAATTTAATAAAATTAAAGCACGGACGAGTACACAACCCAATCAATTGAAAGTTTCTTGACATAATACCCTTCTACACAAATATTGTATGTGTTACAAATTACTATGAAGCATTATGACTGAAAAAGTAAAAGTTCTCTAGTACTCAAAATAAGAGCAAATAATTTCTGTGGAGAAGTGCCTTATTTTGCTTAAAAATCCTTCCTCTACAATGATTATTTGATCTTATTTTAAACACTGTAATATCTGTGATGATGGGTGTTATGTCAACGATTTGAAGACTTGACTACATGATTATTGACTCAGTACTCTTCCTCACAGATAGTCTTTACATTTATTTGGATTCATCCAAAAATATTTGACTGTCATTATTGTCCTTTTCAAATAAAGTGCCAGCTTGTCAGTCCACAACCTTGCGTCACATTTTACCAAAGATGTAATAAGTTACTGATAGTAGAGTTCTATATTCATTCCATCATGAATTTCATAATCGCGAAGAGTAATATGATCTTTAAAGATAGTGTACCTACACATACATAAAAAAACATAATATTAATTTCTGAATAAATCCACCAATACATACTGCATTAATTACATCTAAAAATGTTACAGTGAAGAGTACAGAGTTAATGATCTTGAAAATAGTTTGTTTCTTTGGAAGGAATTAACCGATCGAATGCAAAGTCATTGATATAACTCTTATCATGGTATTTTTATTTCATGTAATTTAAGAACACAAATTTTCGCGAGCATAAACTTTTGCAAGGTCAAAAATTAGAAACCATAAACTTTCACAAACAGGTCAATTCAAAAGATTTTGCAATCATAAATTTTTGCGAGAAGGGTATGAAGAAGAAAAAATTAATTAACTCCAACGTCAAAGAACTAAGAAAACGGTTCTACGCCAATTTAACAATGTTTTCTTCTAAATGTCATCTCCATCAACCAAATCACAGAAGGCATTAAATCTTGAGTTTTTCAACAACAAAAAAATTCGCAAACGTAAACTTTTTTAGCCAAGGATTCCTGTCTATTTCCTTCTTTTAATCAACGTCCTTGCCTTCTTTATGCTTAATCAGGATATCGAAATCTTTGATTTATTATTAGATTATGAAGAAGGAATTTAAAGAAAGGAAAAAGGTAAGAGCTTAGTATACTAGGCTAATACTTTCGCGAATAGGTCATTTTGAAATATTTTGGGAACATAAACTTTCGCAAAGGGGTGGTTTTTAAATATTTTGCATCATAAACTTTCACAAAAATGCTGAAAAATCGCAAAAAAAAAGAGTTTCTGCTCATGAAACTTTGTGCTCTTACTACTGTAAGAAATCTTTTCACTAGTGATTCAGCTTTAACTTTACAAATCCATGTAGAAATATAACATTGCATTGTTCTTTAACATGTGAGACAATGATTTTCTTTTGGTTGTATGTTATTGAATTACTTAAAATTGAAAATTCCCAACCTGGACAGGTCTGGTAATGGGACACAAAGGGATAATTTCCTGCATGACTTTGTAAAGTTTCATATACAGTGTACCTTTACAGGACTCCAGGGTAAGAATTCTTCCCAAGATTAAAATAGTTCAGTTTTGCACCAGGGTGCAATGCATAAAATTAAAAAACATATTTCACCCTGGGTTAAGATGAAGAATAAATATTTTAGTCAAAGTAATTACCATTTTTTTAGAACAATCCTGTCGTATTTTGTGCCAGTTTGTGCAGCAACGAGTTTTTTCAAATCACCAACTGTGTCATCTGTGCTTTAAATACAATCAAGGAAAACAAATTTTGCAGATATTATACATTGTATAAATTTTAACTATTACCAAATATGAGCGAGAGATCTTTACCATTACATCTATGAGAAGATTTTACTATACTATACTACTCGTAACAACGGCAATCAAATGCAAATAGGTTAAAGTAGGGAAATGTGAGGACATATTTTTCATATATAATAATGGTTATATTTAGATGACAGCTGGTCTATACCACCCACAACTAGTATACTGACCAAAGATCACCACAGTCCAAACTTTGCCATCCAATTTAAAAACTGCAGTCAATGCTTTGTTTGATACTATTTATTTAGCGTAATTGTCACATGAATACATTCTACACATCACAGAATTGTTTTGGTCATTTGGCAGAAAATACTCAATGAATAATAAACATGTGCACACTTGAAAATACTTTTTTTAAAACAAAATCACATCTGTGAGAATGTACAGTATTGGCTAATAACTTACAGTAACAGCTATAAATACATATATTTTAAATATGTATATATGCCAAACCATTTCTTTTAGATAACAAATGACCAAAACATTCAGTCGTTACTGCCTGCTCATTCATTATATATACATATGATGACCATGGTGAAGTTACGATTATTTACAGTTTTATAGTGGAAAAAGTTAACTTTAGGAAGTGTGACAAAGCAGGAATTCATGACAATAGTAACACAAGTTGTAGCAAAGATTAGTCCATAAATAGTCCACAAAGTCAAGACGTAAACCAAATCTTATTCCCTGGTGAAGTTTTCGGGGTTCACGATGCTATCTTAAAAATGGGGCAAAAGCACATTGCCGTGGTCAAATCTTAATGAAACTGCACAAAAACTACCTTAATAGCCTATATTACAAGAAAAGCTATTTCACCGGTCTAACACTGACATTCGTCACAGAAAACAGTCTTGATTATCTAATGACATCTTTGTCCGTTAACATGGACAAACGTACTTTGAGCCGGATAGCTAGGCATACTGTACATACAGTACTGTACACACATATATGCAGTGTTAAGAAGATTTTCCTTTGCAGATTTGAATGTAGCAATGCCAATTTTGCCCCACTACCATATGATCTGTGTTAAAAAAACAAGTTCGATTCTGTAAGAACAATAGCTGCCAGAACAATCAAATTTTAATAAAGAAAGAAAACTATTATGATGGTGCAGACTCACCGAATTACGCTATACGCTTCGTATATGACGGTAATTCGGTGGTTTACGGGGTTAAAAGTCTATAGTTGGTACAGTCCCTAAATAAAATGTCAAAGTAGAATTTTTAGCAGACTCGCCACAGCGCATCCATCAGACTATACGCTCTTTGACAAAATCTAGAGCAGGGGGCCCAAATCTTTTTGAAGGCTTCTTTTTTCCTCTCAAAAGGCTTGAGGGAAAGTGATATATACATCTTGTATTCTAATTTGACTTTCACTTGAAGCACCATTACAGGAGGGAGAGTAGCTAAATGCAGCAGAGAAGAGTGTGTCTAAATGTTAGCTATCGTAAGCCTATCCGGAGAGTATATGTGTGCTCCTCCATGTGTGTGGCCTCTCCACACAGTTTACAGTTCTAGCAAGGTGGTTTCCCGCCACCAATGTAAATACTGCAAACTATATAAAAACTGATTATCTTGTTATAAGACCATGTATATTAGCTATATATTTACTGACGGGTAAGGCTCGAGACAATTGCCGCCGGACGTCCGGGCATTATCAATGTGTCCCGCCGTAAATAAGAGATTTATTCCAGCCAGGTTCTTGGTTGACGACTATACATATGAATGAAAAGATACTTGCACTTAACGCGAACCTTCTTCCCCAATCGATCATTACACGTAATTTCAATCATATCTTCTAGAAAACTGCTTTTAAAAAAGTGAAATGGACAAAAGCGTACGGTGCGGTGTACGGTTGTTGGGTTGTTGTTTCTCGAAAAGTTAAATTCCCAGAAAAAATGAAATGGTAGAAATGGATTCGTGTAAACAGACCACACAAGACACGAAAGTTGAAAACGAAAGAGTTGATTCATTCTTCTAAAATGGCAGAAGCGAGTAGTGAGAGAATGGAAGCTTTACATCAACTCATTGACCTTTTCAACTCCAATTCTTCTAATGAGGAAATTTTAGGTGATACTATTGATAAATTAATACTTGTCGGAGTTGGTGACAAGGAAAAATTCAATTTTGTATCCTCCAAAATTGACATTGACTTGTTATTTTCGGTTATTTTCAAGTACTCTTCAGGCTCAGCTGATGACAAACCAGACAGTAGTTTCATTGAATTAGTTGACAAAACATGTCATCTTTTAGCTAAGATTCTTGATAACAAGACTCCAGTTGATGTTATTGGTGTGCATGGATCACAGATGTTATCAAGTCAAGCTATAGATTCGGAAACATTCCAAAACATGTGCTTGAAACAAATATTGCGTTTGGCCGAAGAAGACAACACATTCTCTATATTTATGTCAAATCCTGATGTTATCATGCTTACCATTAGTTGCCTTGGAAAAGAGAAGATAAGTGTGGCAAGTATTTCAAGGAAGATTTTAAATAATTTGTTTCTTCATTCATCAGAGAATATTGGTTGGTTATTTTCCGAAGAAGTAATAAACCTTTGTAAAAGTTTGTTGTTAAAAAATTCTGTTGTTCAATTTCGTGTTTATGAAATATTTGTTGATTTTGTAATGAAACACCCTGAACAGGTTGCGTTGTGTAATAATGTGGGAATATTTGATAGCTTGTTATCAGAAATATCGAATGGAAATGATATTTTAACTCAATTGAATGCTCTCGATTTACTATCGAATATTGCTATTTCTGGACCTGAAGGTTTGCAATATGTGGAAGAGAAATCTGTATTAGAATGGGTTGAAAAGATTGTTATATCTGATGATCCCTTGGCTAGTTTTGTTTTGCCTGGTAAGACTTTGTTATTTACAAGCCCGAATATATAACACCCTAGTGCTCAAAGTAAGAGAAAATAATCACTGTGGTGGAGTTGAGGAATGATTTTTTAGCATAGCTGCCAGGATAAGTTGTGTTTACACTCATTTTGTGTGTTTTATATATATAAGAACTTTAACTTGGGCCTTAGTACTGAATGTTTCTTAAAATGTTGTTGTTTTTATATATTGAAAGTTTCTCTAGAGTTTCTTAAGGCCATTTTCCACTTCAGAAAATTTTCCGCAGAACGGGAACGGAAAATGCACACGCATAGAAAGAAATTATAGACATTCCATTGGTAGAAATGGACATCACATCTTGATTTGCGAAAAATTTAGACATGCAGAAATTTTCAAGCTTTTTTTAATTGCACGAATATTCTGATTCAGAATAGGAAGAAGATGGAAACACCTTCAATTTTTTGACTTTTCAAATTCGCGAAAATTAGTACATGGGAAATCAAAGAAAAAGCTAAATTCGCAAAAATTTGTGAACACAAAATGTCTTTTTTGTCCTTCATGTCCTTCCTTTCTTTGTAATTCTGAGCTCAGTATCGGAGGTTTCTTTTGATGGTGATCCAGTACTAGTTTCTTATAAACTGGTTTCTTATAAAACTAATGAGTGTATTGATTTATGACTAAACACATACAGTATATACTTTTTCTTTTTCACAGGTGCAATCAAATTTTTTGGTATAGTTGCTGCAGCTAATCCGGCCAGAGTGATTGCAAAGTACAAAGCTACCAACAATGCTGTATTTGAAAATTTAAGCAGTGATGACCCATCGATAAGAAGTTTGTGTTCAGAAACTATTTCTCATATAGCATCGTCTTCACAGGGTTTGAAAGTGTTATATGAGGATCCTGATCGTATGAAGACAGCTGTTCAAAAAATGTCTAAGCTAATATCCAGTGGCGCTGAAGGAGATCATGTACGAAGCAAAACTGCTGACTCACTAGCATGTATGTTCAATCATGGTGTTGAAGATGTAGAAGTGTCAATGATATGTGAGAAATTATTTCGTCAAATCGATCAAAACCCTATATCTTATTTGCTCAAAATAACACAGCAACCGTTCATAGAGGTTAAATATAGCAGCTTGAAATTGCTGTCAGCCATTTCAAAATACAGTTGGGCTGAACAAGATATGGTGTTATGTGCAGGTTAGTTAATGTGTTTATAACCCCTCAGTATTCTCAGTTTTATAAGTTCGTGTTTGCATCCATGTGGTATGGAAACACATTCAAGTAAATTTGTTTCCAGTGCTCTTGATTTTTTAATACAATACGGTAAAAAGAGAATTTGTGGAAAGAAATTGTGTTGTATGCTATACTCTTTTGTGCTTAATTGTAGGGGGGGGGGGGTCATATTGCAATTTTAATTTTTTTTAACCCCCCATAGCCTTTTATTATG
>JAULBZ010003776.1:0-15823 GCA_032360805.1 Neoturris breviconis
TCTAGAAAATTATTAGGTTAGAAAGAAGAATAAATTCTAAGCAGGAGGTCTGTTTTCGATAATTTAAGAGAACATCGCAAATTTACCCATTCAGTATCGTTAATGAGGTATTTTTTTTATGGAACACATTTCATTTTTGTCAGCAAAATACATCAGGTTTGGTCAGTAAATTATACAATTCTGGTCTGTAGAATACAAATTCGGGTCTGTAAATTATCCATTATTGTTACCAACAATTACTTTTATGTTATAGACACAGCACAGGCTACATTCAGATTACATGAGTATAGAATATTGTTTAGCCATACATGCTTTAACAATACTAATGTTGTCTGAAAAAAAAGCAAGTTATAGTTTTATTTAAAAATACATTCTATAAAGAAGATGGTTTTTGCTAGCCCTATTAAAGTTTTATTTAATAAATCCATTTTATGGATGGTTTGTACTAGCTGATGCTATAAAGAGAATAGAACAATGTAACAGAAGAATACGTTTTCTTTGTTATTTATTATCTTTTTATAAGATTCTTTTATTAAAAATTCTTCCTCTGTTGAATTGTGTATTGTCATTATATTACTAATTTGCATTGGGAGTCATTATGTTTTTATAGGATTCTTTTATTAAAAAATCTTCCTCTGTTGAATTGTGTATTGTAATTATAATACTAATTTGCATTGGAAGTAATTATTGTTATAAAAACCAAATTATACTCTTAGTAATAATTAAATGTTTTACGACCCTAAAGTGGATATGACATATAGTTATTTTAAAATTGAAGGGGGCTTTCCAAAATCAAAATGGAGACTTCAATTCTTGAAATTTTAAAAAATATCACTTTATATCATCTCAAAGAATTGAGGGGGGAGCTTCAGAAACAAAAGTTAATTTTCAAAATTTTCTTAGTCTAAGTAATTCTGGTCAAATCCTTGTAAACAGAATTCTAAAATTTTCTATGTCAACAGAAATCACAAATTGAACATTTTGATGAATGTGGTCAAAGTCTAATAAAAATAAAAAATATCAATAAAATTTTCCAAGTCCAAATGTGACTCTGGTCAAATCCTTATAAACAGAATTCAAAAAATTTCAAAACTCAACAAAGAATTGAACTTGAACATTTTGGTGGATGTAATTTAGACAAGTCTCCTCTTTTGAAAATACTCGGTCCCAAATTGACAAAATCGAAAAAACAATTATCCCAAAACTCAGGAACGAGTGGACGAAATTGAAAATTTTAGGCGAGCCCTTCTAGAATATTGCCATGAATGCTGCTACCAAATTTCAAAATGTCAGCACATCGGGAACATGGTCTAACGAAATTTCCGTATAACTTCAGATCCACTTATCGTATTAAGCCCAAATTTTCCAAAAATATTCTTCAAACGGACCCAGGACCAATTTTTCAAAAAGTTTTTTGAATTAATTTGGTATTATTTTGGTCTACGAGGCATTACAAAGGCTTTTTATTATGTAATAGTTAATAAAATATTCATAATTAGCAAATATAACGATATAATTAATTGTTCTAGCTAAATTTCCATTTTCGGCTTTTAAGTCAGGTTTTCACAGGTACTGCGGTTGGATACTCACATTCTGCATGAAATGATGACCTATGCAAATTTTTATTACATTTTCAGATAGCAGAGAGCCTGGAGTGTATTGTGACCAAGTTTCAAGTAAAACGGAGCAGTAGTTCGAAAGTTATTGGATTGTGGTACATTGTACCCCTCCTCCTTCCCCCCCGGGTTATTAGACCCCCAAAAGCCCGGGTCTTATGGGGTTAAAAAAAATTGAAATTATTCAACGAAATGCAATAAAACGTTGCTATTCAATAATGTAATACTTGGCCCTGTCCATCTCTCCTATCACTAAATTTGAGATTCACGTACAGAAAGAAAATGTGTACATAGAACTGTAGAAGTTTCAATCTCTCATAATTTATTTCTTCTGCAACATTTCAGGAGGTAAGAACAAATTAACTGCATCAAAATCATACAGAAATATCACTCCATTAAAAGAAAAAAACTATGTATGGCACCCCGACAACTATGATGACGAATCCTTAGATGTAGTGCTACATGAATATTTGTATCAAGACAATCCGGATAATTATAATTCAGAGACCGACCATTATCAAGATATGAGCAATAAGAACAATTGCATACCCCCTATACCAGCACGTGAACCAATAAACCGATCAAACAGTGAACCATTTATTCGTTCTTCAACAGGAAGCAACTTGACAAGAACGGTAAATAACTATGGATTTTGTTTCTTTCTCTTTTAATTCTTTTCTGTTTGTTTTCTGTACTTTGTGGTAAGAGAGACGTTATGATGCTGGTGTTGTACTATATGATGTGCTCTATAACGTTACTACTTCGTATCCACATTGTGTGACGTCAATTTCTCCCAATGGAAAGTAGATGACGTCAGTTTCAACCAATGTAATGGCTTCATTTACAATTCGCGTAAACAAACATCCGCCTTTATACTTTTTGTAACAGAAGTTTGTTCCACCAAATATTGCAGGGAATGTGGACTTACAATAAGTTACCTTATTCAAATAATATTTTTCTATTTTATAGTCACATCTATCTCTAAAGAAATGCAAACCATCAATAGTAAGACAACTGTCAGCGAGCGGTATGGTTAAAATCAATTATAAAAGACAAAATATTCCTCAACCACCATTGCCACCTGGAAATGGATATGATGCTGCAATTATATAGAAGCAGTATAGAAGCAGAAGAATAAAAACGAAAATCAATGAAAAATGTATTAAAATTAAGAAGGACATATCATTCTCTACTTCAAACTATTCAAAATATCAAGATGCGTGATACGTTTTCAGATGATGAATATTCATTCGTTTGTGTTTCAATGTCATGTTTCACCATTGATTTATGCACCTAGCGACAGTAAAGACGCTAGAGCAACGTATGCCCAACCTGAACATTGTTACTTACTGATGCACACACCTACTTTATCTCAACTCTTTTGACATAATCTAAAGGATGCGATGTAACTTTTCATTCAATATTTAAAGCAAGTTAGTTTGGATATAATTACGAGAAATAATTAATTTTGGTTGTCATAGTATCCTATAAATATTGACTAGCGAAATATTCTTTTCGCCTAATGTTTACATGCAAGGGGGCAGGGGGTTATTACATACAAAATATTTCACGTGTTTATTAATTTTGCTCCCCAAAAATATGATAAAGAAGAAGTAAAAAAGTGAATCAACATTCCCCGGTGCAAATACTCTGCAGTATCAAATAAGCGGGGAGGAGGGGAGGAATAAGCGGGGGGAGGGGGGGGAGGGGTGAAAATTCTTCCAAATTTATTAAGCAGGGGAATGGAATAAGGGGTGGGGCAAATGTCTATAGTTACTAAATAAATGTAATAACAATAGTACTTATTATCGCTATCTCTAGGGTAGCTTTGTGATACAGACAATTGCTTAAGGACTAGCCGGTTTAGTTGATTTATTCTAACTTCACGTTATTTTTAACGAGTATTTTAGAGAATTGACTGTAAATTTTCATCAATTAAACATTAATAAGCGTCTCCCCCGCTTATTTGATACAGCAAAGCAGGGTTAAGAAAACACTGTGAAATGGAGGCTTATATGAGTATGGGGGCATAAATGGAACTGCGGGCTTAATCGAGGATTTGCAGTAACTAGCCTAAGCTCCAGTCCCAAAACACTACGAGCTACTGCTCAGGCTAAATATAACTAAATGCAACAATTAAACTACTAAAATAAAACGATGTAGGTGATATAGGTATAGGTAATCGCAAGATAATTTTCTAAATGTTTCTTGACTTTAGGAAGGCTTTTGTTTTAAAGAAATAATCTAGTCTATATAAAAAACACAATATTTGCTATTTAAAATAATTTTCTCAATCCACCGTGCACCTCACATAACCTTGATTTCGTTGGTGACCTAGCGTGCTCTATAGACAATATACAGACAAAAGTACACGTTTCTTTTATACAAGAGTGAAATGTTTATAAGAACATGTAGGTTCATGGTGGTCAAAAATAAGGACATCCAAAGAACATCTCTAGTCTCAAATTTTTAAAATCAAAGTTTTGAAATTTGGTAATATGCTCGTAGCTAATATTTCGAAATTAAAGATTTTTTTTGGATTCAGAAATAAGAACGTTATAAGCACGGTCGATTTCCCTGAAGAAAAATACGCTCATTGAGCCTGAAGCAAAATTTTTATATATATATATATATGTATATATAACAGAAACGTGCAGCTGATATCATTAAAAGGAGATGATAGGCGAACCTAAATAATTAAATATGGCAATATATTAAGTGACATCCAAAACTTTGATCGTAACCTTAAAGAATTGGAAATTGAAAATATGCACGTGAACTTAGTCAGAAATTAATGATTTTTACCCTGCTGGTACGTGACCACGTGAAAGCCGAAAGAAGACATAATGTGTGATGTCAATTACTACCAATAGATTGTCTTCGATTGACTTTCGCCTGTTCTGGAGATAAAGACTACAACGAATTATTTTAATGTCTTCCCGGGTGATTCCCCAGTGGGCCAAAACGTGTTCAAAGTCCGTAGTAAAGACGCTGGAGCAACATTGAACGACGTTGTTCTAACGTCTTTACTGCTGACTTTGAACAAGTTTTTCCCACTGGGTTCTTACTTTTTATATATTTCCCACAATACAACATGTTAAACATATAATTCCCACAATACAACATGTTAAACATATACAACTAATATTATAGAATACATCTACTTTTTCTTCATATATCTTTCTTTCTTCTCCTCGTATCTAAAATGAGTTAATAAACCGTTTATATATGGTTAACCCTATTTCTATTGGGATTTTAGGGTTCTGAGCAATGAGGGGACACATGTTATGTATTCTGCCTATGTTTTTGTTGAACTAGGATATACTTATGAAATTTTGAGATAAAAAATATTCTGATGCCGGCACATTTTTGATGACATCATTATCATCGTAACTCTAAAAATGCTCATAAAATGGAATCACCTACTTGCATCATTAATAACGCATGATTATTAATTAATTGGCTAAAATTTATTGCACTCATAGGACTTAATTAGATTTTCTTTCCAATATTATATCATATAATAATTTCCATTATAATATAATACCATACCTAAGGAAAAACTTTTTTTGGTTGGAATAACCACCTGTAAACTATTTGGTTGCCAAATAGAATCCAAGTAAATTTTAGTAAGTCAGGAAATTTCAGATCAAAATCACATCCCGTTAAAATGTTATTAAATATTAAGTAAAAATAGGGTTAAAAGCGGATTTTTACTAGGTGAATTCGTTCGGACGAATTCTAAATGAAGCCATTATATTGGTTGAAAGTGACGTCACCTAATAGGTGTTAGAATCCGCCTAGTGTAGATCCATCTATTGATTTCCACAAGGCAAAATATGGCGCGAAAGCCAAAAGAAGATTTTGCATTGGTAGAAATCGACGTCACAGAAATTGTTATAAGAATGGTTATAACGACTTTAGTAAGTATCTAGTATGGATATTTTCATGACCTGCTAACATGGAATTAATTGATTCACTTCAACTAAGTCGTAAGAGAATGATGTGTTGCCGTTACTGACACAGCGTTTCAGAATCGATTTCAAAAGCATCAATTCTCTTCTATCATAGTTATCTCCAAATACTTAACCCTTACAAATATACTACTACTTACTTTCCAATATGTTACATGCAGTCGTGTTGACTGACAGCACCTGTTGCATTATTCGTTTTTCCCACAGGGCATGCATGACAGCTTATCATACCAGAATGACTGTTATAAGTTCCTATTTGACATTCTTGACATTTTCGTTGGTACTCATAATAACCAGCCATGCATTGCACTAAATGATATTATATGGTTTAGTAACAAAATCAAACGGTTTCCAACCGGCAAAAACCTGTTCAAAGTCAGCAAAATACGTTAGAACAATGTTCTTTGAACGTTGTTCTGACGTTATTTTGCTGACTTTGAACAGGTTTTTGCCGGTTGGGTTTATAAACGCAATAATAATATATACAGGTGGAAACTGAAGTTTGTGGTGGCGTATTGAATCTCGTTTTAGGTCTAAAATTAAACTCCAAGTAAGATATTGGTTGTTTTCAAAAGGTTGGACTAGAATTGCAAAATGTTTTGACTACAACTAAACGAACAAAGAATAATCAAATCCTTTTGTTACGACTTATTGATTTTCTAAATTTTGTTATATAATCTACCTTTAATAATTTAAGGAGGAGATGTTACAAAAAATCAAGAGACAAAATATCAATATTTTTTCATCATTACCCACTAACAATGCGAAAGAAGAAAATCATGGCTGTTAACCTTCAGAACATGGCCCCCATCAAAGGAACATGTCAGCATTTTTTGCTGACGTCATCAAATATTTTTTTAAATCTGATGTTTTCCGATAAACCACGATTCCAAATACAATTGTAGCAGTTTCATTTCGTAGTTTTTGGTTTTTTGAATGCTACAATCTTGGAAATTAAATAATGGATATTAAAAACTATACACAAGGAAAATAAAAACACGGAAAACGACCACGAGAAGTCTCTAGAGATTTATCTCAGAAGCTTATTGAATAGAACTCAAGGCTTAGAATGTTAGAACTTGTTACATGCTTGACAAATTCTGTTGTTCCCAGCAGCCTAGTACCCAGGCTTTTCAAACAAAATAGAATTTTGGCGCCATTCGTCTTGTTAATCAAAGTTGTAGATTTTTTTTCTGAGTTGAAATTTCGATTTCTTGCAAAAATTTAACTTTGTCTACAGTATCATTTTCCAAGATTGTAGAGCCTTGTATTTTAACATATCTTCCAGTTATGAATCCTGGGTCTTACGTAAATTGTCCTAAAAATCCGAATAAAATACGATTTTTTTTTCGGAAGATCGGGGAAATTTTTAGGGCTTTAAAATTTGTAGAAAGGTTGCAAATCATGATTCACAATCTTCGTTTTCGTTGGGTTTGATCCCAGTTTTGCTTATCTTCATTGAATTGTGACATACAAAACGCGTTTAAAAGTGTTCTAGACAATATATTATATATTGATGCCTTTTCCTAACATAGATTACGGGTTTTAAAAAATTCGAACCGGAAGAGGGTCAAATAAACCCAAAAACCCGAATAATACCCCGATATTTAAAATATCGCGGAGAAAGGAATGTTCACGTGACAAAAATTGTTTCCTTCACAATTAGTAGTAATTGGGCAAAGTGTTATGCTCTAATTCCAAATATAAATTAAGTTTTCATAATTTTGTTTGAAGAAAGTGCAGTTTTATAATTGAAATTTTGTTTCAGAATATAGTCTTTATCTCAACTTATTCGCTAGGTATAGCTTTAAATTTAAACTAAAGATGTGAAATAGAACTATATGAACAGTTACCAAGTTTCATGTTGCTTGCTTCCGTGAAAAAAAGTTATTAAAAAAAACTTAGATGGAGAGGGCGGAATCAGCCCCCTCCATCCAGTCATATTGGGTCAAGATATTGTAAGAACGGGTGACCACCACAAAAGTATTAAGTATTTATAGAAAGATGAACGTACCACATTTGTATTGACTCTCATGTAAATGATAACCACGTGGACAGAAGTCAAGCTCGAATGGCTCTAACAGCATCGTTGATCGAAGATTTTCTCGAAGTTCTGCTATAGTTTTACTTTCATCTGTCTTCACTGATAACGTCGTTAGTATGTTTTTTAATAACTGAACCATGTTGGCTTTTGCTCTCGAAACTAATGATAACATCGTCCTGTCTGTTAAGCCCCAAGGGTATTGAGTAGAACTAACAACATCGTCCTTTAGTTTGAATGCTACTTTCGTTAGTTCATTTGTCTCGTGTGTAATAGCAAGTGATATCGTTTGACTGCGTGAGGTTGACCAGGCCTTACTGGCGCTCTCCGAATAGAATATTCTATTAAGCATATCTGTGACTTCAACTCGTGGTATACTCAAGGATAAAATGAAAACTTGTGATGGAACGTAACTTCTTAGCACGTTTATTTTTGCCATGCGACTGTGCATTGTGCCATGTTTGTTTTTACCTACACACATAAGGAAACCAGTTCGAATTTTATTACGTGGAATATTAAGAATCTGGTCTGTGATACTGAAAACATTTACAGTTTTTCTATCAAATGAAAGATGGCGCCACGTAATATTCACTGATGGTATTCCTGTTATATTGCATGAAAACGAAAAGGTTTTTTGTTCTTTTGAGACGACAATAGCATCTTTTGGCTGTTCAATAATTGTCGGTTTTGACTCAACAGCCAGGTATATGTCATTCGATACATTCATACGAGTTAAGGTCTCGACCTTGCAGCGATAAGATCCTTCACTCGTATCGACAATTTTCATGGTTAATGTTTTCGAATGTTCCCAAGGAATTTCTTTTTGATTGACATACCAAGAATATTTGACTTTCTTACTTGTTGTTACGTCACACATCAATGTAACGGTGTCACCAATTAATGATGTCATTAACGCGGGATTTTTAATTTTAACAGTTAAAGTTTGGAAGCAAAATTTTGTTTTGTTCCACATTTGCTTGAGTATAATTCTAAAAAAGTATATAATGTTATTTAAAGCTTCTGGTTTCTTGGAATCAAACTCTTTATTTAACAATATGGAAAACATCGTTTTCAAATTTCCTAGCATTTTAAAGAATTGAATTTCTTCAATGCCAGACAAACTTGCCATTTCTTTGAATTTCTCAATCATCTTCTCAACAGTATCTTCGAATCCATAATTTTCAAAAATGTTTGTATTTGTATTGAAAGATTCCATGTCATGCTTCCAATGAGTTAAAGAAACTTGTGGCTCGTATTCTTCTAAGTCAGCACGTAGATCAGCTATCCGTGCTTTCAAACCTTGGATATCTGTTTTGATTGTATCTAAGTTCTGATCTTTCGATAATTCTTTCAGTTTAGACTTTGTTTTTTGTATCGCATACAAAACATTTTGATATTTTATACGCGCTTTCGCCGCAAGGTTCCTTATTTCATTCACTGCGTGTTCAAGGAACTTATAGTATCCAAGTATCGTATTGCAAATACTGTCTGCTTTCGAATACAAGGAATAGGAAGTGAGATCTTCTGCGCGAGAAGTACGCATTTTGCTGATAAATGCAGGACAGGATATCTGTGTAGCTATCTCTTTAAGATTTTGTTTAAGATGTATATGGAAGTCAAGTGTATTTAGAGATATCTTAGCTGTTCTTCGTTGATCTTTATAGAGTGACTCGATTGAAAATTTTATATCTGTTTCTAAATCTAAAACCGGTCCAAAGTTTATTGCTTTAATTTTAATGTTGCTCGATTGTTCGAACGATTGCATTAAGCAATAATCTACACTAGAAGAATGCATCAGTCTATTAATATCACCAAGGATTTTCTTCTTATAATCGGAGAGTTGATTAACTGAGACAACGATTCTCTCATGTATTGACAGGTGACTCTGCCACTTTTTGTTTGCTTTGTCTAGCCTATTCTGCATCAGTGTTACATTGGTTTCACTTTCTAAGAATGCATATGATGATGGATCGTATATTCTCGCAGACATTAACATTCCTTGTAATCTTAATCTTCGCTTATTTAAACAATTTTGATTGTCTGCAAGACATTGTGGTTCTTGTGTGGTTGCACATTGAGATTTACAATTACATTCTCTGGGAACTCCATATTTGGTCATGAATTTGGTAGTGTAGTCAGCACATTCTGATTCGCTCCACTCCTGTTCAACTGATCGCAATCGAACTTTTTTACATGCGACAGTTACCACCTTTTTGTCTAGATATTTTTCCCAAGTATCTTCGCATCCTTGAAAAAACTGCCCTACTACTACTCCGGTTAAGCCACCAATCAATGCACCAACAGGGCCACCAATCGTGTTTCCAATCCCAGCACCCCAATTCGGTAACGCCCCTTTTAATGCTGATGCATCGCCACCTCCTATGCATGTACCAGTGTATATAGTTCTCCAGAATTTTCTTATTTGATGACAGGCCCCGTCATACTGTTCTTCTTGAGTGATCCTTACTTTTTTCTTTATATTTGTGCATTTTAACACATCTGTATGAACAGTTTGTGATTTTTGACAGACATTACATAAACTTACACTCATACATGTTCGTGGACAATCTTTTAATGTGCATTCCCGATCGAGATATATTTTGTAACTGCGGAGATATGAATTTACTTGGTACGATTTGAACTGTAACCGACTTCTGTTTAAGTTTACCATTGCTGTTAGATAGTTAAATCTGGAAACTTTCTTCTCGTATTCCAATTGTTTTTTGATGTTTAAAGAATTTCTTTGCTTTTCTTCGAAACTTTTTAATGATAAATCCGTCAGGTTGTATATCTTGTTTAAACTGTCAAGTTTCGTTGCAGTCTCGTTAGCATTTTGTTTTAAAAATGATCCAATGTCTCGTTGTAACTGAATAGAGAAATGTGATTGGTTATCACTTCTTCCGGATAACGTAAACAAAATCGAATGCCATGTCGATAAATGATCGATTTTTGTTTTAGCTGTTATGTTTGAATAAATACCTTCTCCAAGGTGAAAATTTTTTGCAAAACAAATTACGTTAGTTTCGTTAAAAAATAAATTGGCTGGAGCATTTTCATGAAACAAGGAAACCACAGTTGGAAATCGAACTTCGAATTTTTCTGCTATCGTGCTTAATCGTATATCGACTATCGTGTTTTTCTCGATTTTTATTTTCGGCCGAATTAGTTGATCTTTTTGTGTTGTGCATTTAATTAAAAGATTTGTAGGATTTTTCTTGTTAAATGTTGATTTAAGGAAGCAGTGGTGAATGCATAGTTTATATATACATATACTTCCATAAAATCCCATCCTTATTCCTGTAAACTCTTCTTGGATTTTCGATACTTTTAGTAAAGGCGTCATGTCAACTGTGTCAAAGTATTGTAAAATATACTTAGATCGTGTTATAATGATTTGATTTAATGTCTGATCAACTCTAACACGTGTTATTAAACTATCCAGAACATCGATTAACGATAACATTCTCATTTTCATAGATGCTGCCTGTGTTATC
Source organism: Neoturris breviconis (assembly GCA_032360805.1). Lineage (NCBI taxonomy): Eukaryota > Metazoa > Cnidaria > Hydrozoa > Anthoathecata > Pandeidae > Neoturris > Neoturris breviconis. Next base: position 11,126 of record JAULBZ010003776.1, read on the forward strand.
AATGTTTTATAAGCTATTGGGTATCTCATTTTATTAATATGCGAGACAAGATCTGATTTTAAGTCTAGTAGGTATTTGCTTTCTACTTGGAAAACTTTATTTTTAAATACCAATGCATATAAACCATGCAAGTTAGCGACTATAATGCTAAGTTTCATTCTTAACGCGGCTTGATTACTAACTCCAATTACAGATCCACCAATCAAATAGTAATTTGCATCAATTTCTACGACATTGGATTGGTTAATCGTATCATGTGATGGTTGAAACGTCAAGATGGGTGAGTTGTAAACAAACTTTATATTACTGCTATTCGTCAGCAACTTCATACCATCGTCCGAGTTTAGTTTGCTTGACGAACCTGGAAGAGAATACAATATTACAATACGGATACCTTAAGGGATCATCTCGAAATTTCGCTCCAAAACCAACTTCTTTGATAAGGTCAAATCAACTACAATTAAAAAATTTCAATAAAAATGAATCTGTGCAGAAGTGTGTTAGGTCAACAAACTTGCAATGGATTGGTTTATTCGATAAAAAGAAACCAATCCATTGGGACTTTGAACAAGTTACCAGTAGGCACGCAACGTCTAATCAACGCCAACAAGGCGGATTTTCGACCTCACAACGTCAAAATGACGTCTATTATTCATGAGTTCTTACTTGAACTAGTTTTGAGAATTTTTGCTTTTTCATCAGATATTTGCAATAAAAACGTAGTTCCAGCAACTGGTATCTTTAACGTTAAATCTAACTTTCCATCTGCAAGGGCACTGTAAGGTTCATCAAAGCGAGTCAAACCAAGCTATAAAGTAAAGAAGTTACAAAATTCTGAGGGCTCAATACTGGAAGGGAGGGGGTTGTTTCCAGTTATAGAAACAAGATAAAGGTGACACTAAAACCAAGGCTGATAGTCTTTAGCAAAACCCACTATTACAATGTGACACAAATTGAGGGCAAAGGAGAGTCCTGAGACAGCAAAGTTTTAACTAGTTGTATCAAGTTTTTAATGGACAACTAATCAATTGCAAGTTCGTTGAAATATCACTCTTCTTCACAGATACTATCTATTTCAATCCTATATTTCAACTTCGATATGCATGCTGGATTTTTTTATCCCTTCTTATGCACAATTTAACATTCGTTGAGAATTTCGCAAACAATCATGGTAGTTTGGATGAATACTGCCAACAGAATACAGTTTGGACACATCTTGTTTATACATTATTTACATTACCGAGGCTTAGCAAACACAATTTAAGATTACGTGTAGGTCGAGATTATGTTGTGGAGCCTGGCTCTAGTCGTGGTGATTCCCTAATCTCTTCGTATTCTCGAAATCGGATTTTGATGAATATGATAAATATTGTTTTTCATCGTAATCTTAAAATACATTCTATTGAGTTCTTTTTCACTAAGTGCAGGCAATCTGAGGAAGATATGTTCTAAGAACATTGCAATGTCTTCCCGATAGATCGGTTCCGATTCCCAAACAAAGTTTACTAGTTTGCATTTCGAGATTACGTTGGAAGAATACGCAAACATTGTGGCCCAAACTTCACGCGACTTACAATCGTGGTCATAAATAATGGAACAACTTGTGAATTTTACAGGGTAATATAAACCACAAGTAAAACATAAGTGCGGAAAATAACCATAAGAGGTCCCTTGAGGTTTATCTCAGAGGTTTATCCGAGTGTAGACTAAGACCTAGGGCTTAGGATCTTAGGTCTTTACAAATTCGACAAATTATCTTGATTCTAGCAGTCTAGTACCTAGGCTCTTGGAACAAATTCGAACTTTTGTTCCGATAACCTTGCTAGTAAAAATTTAAGGCTTTTTGTCAAACTTGAAATTCCGAATTTTTGCACGAATTACCCTTTTTCCAAAAATATATGACCACGATTGTAGACGTAATCTCGAAATGTGCTTGCTACCTCCCTATTACAGCAATGTTCGATCATATGGTGTACGCATTAAACGTACATTAAAAACTTACCCTGTTCACGTCAGTAACATTTATAACCACTTCACCATCGAATGTAAGGTTAAAATGTTCCCTTCTCTTTGCCATTGACAATTTAGTCCATATATTTCCAGCAACACAAACTTGTTTACTATCGGCTCGATTATCCGCAAACATCATCATACATTTGGTTAACACAGTCGCTCCATTTGATATGCTCAATCCTGATACAGAAACGTCACATCCGCTGAATCCTGCCTTCTTCAGAGCATCGGTTACGTCGATGCTACTTGTTAGTGGTAGCGACATGTAATAAATATCATGACATAGGTCGATTACTACACATGATGTGCCAATTCCGTTTGCTTGGAAGATTTTTGACATGAATTGCACATCTACTGAAGCTTTTGATGTAAACATTGAAAACATTGAACTGGAGAGATCTGGTAGATTTGGACAACTTGGTAAATTTCGAGGTATTTCACCATTATAAACCAGCGATTGGAAGTTACTCGCATCAAAACCTTTAAACGATGGATTTATATTGAAATGCAAATACCACGGTGATAAATGTGAGACCTGCTCAAGGTAGGACTTAAGAAACATGTTTGTTCTAAGTATTACACGGAATTCTTGCTTTGTCAAATGACTCGTACATGATCCGGATGGACAACTTTCTATTCCTTTCCGTAAACTCTCCACTACACTTGTGCGCGGTGAAAAGAATTCACGGTCCGAAACTTTACCCGTACCGACGGGAAGTGTATAACCAGCAACCGAAAAAGGTACTTGGAATACATCCGTGCCAACAGAAATATGACCATTAGTATTCGCGGCTTTCCATGGACAACTTGAACGCAGTTTAATTTTGGAATGTTTTTTATCTTTGCAGGTACCAATTGTTAAAGGATGACATTGATTTGTAAGAACATTTGCTTTAAAAAAGATTTTGTTTGTAGGAGGATAATTCGTGTCCACAATTCTCGTTACAACAGACATTGGATATAAGAATTCCGGACTACTTGCTCCAGTAATCTTAAGGTATACTCTTATTCGACCCGTAATGTTTTTAGCTTGCATTTTAAACGTGAATTGAGTATTCGGGTGAATGATTCTGAATACACTCGGTTTAAATATTACACCTCGGTTTGGTACGGTTGGTGTTATTATAAGCTCCTGTGACGGATGCGCTGTTATGCGAAGTTCATCTGAAGTTTGGTTGATAACAAGTGTTGGTAGACTTGGCATTTGTATAATACCATGTGAGCAACTTTCTCCTATATACCCAGTATATTTACAGTCACATTTATAAGAAGAAGATGATATGACATAACAACGACCGCCATTTTCACATGGGTTTGGTTGACAAAGTTGAACGGCTAGAAAGAAAGAAATATATTAATCATAAAACGTTATAACTACCTTAATTAACTTTCGTGCAACCACCTGGAATATCTGAGATATGCCATGTACACAACCTCATTCCCAGAGCTTTTTTCCGCTTTTTGCTGGGAACGAGGTTGGCTATATACATAGTAAACATTCGCTAAAGAATTAGGAACATTTATTTTGCAAATACTATTTTTCTATTAATGGCATGGTATTGACATTTGGTGACCTTTTTTGGCCTCCCTGTTGATGAAGATGAGGTGGATCAATTTGGTCCGCGGTTTTATTCTGGACCATTAGTACTCTGTAACAAAAAATTTTAGACCTTGAAACTTGGCAGGTATATTACTTGGCCTATTAGCTTACGAAAAACGTAAATAAATTTATTTAATGACGTCATAAATTTACATACTTGGGGTAAAAATACGACATTTTCTTATCATCCAACATTGCCTAATATCTGTAAGAATTGCTCAAAAGATACGTATTGGCTACATTTGACAATGGCCTATTGTCACACTAAACAATGGTGTTTAAAAATTGAAAATTAATTCAAAGTTATTGACCGTGAGTGAGACAATAATGGTGATACTAACGCTACTGAAATTGATTGTGTTCTTTTACGAAGAAACCAATCAAATTCAACATTGTTGACGTCACACTCGGAATAATTACCTTTACAAGAATTTGCATTTGTGTTCCATGCTGTCAAGCCATTAACTAAACCGCATTCGGTGAACCCTGTTCCTTGCAATGAGTAACCATAACGGCATCTTACAATACATCGTCCACCGAATTTTTCATAACAAGGTCGAAGTAGAACTCCATTGAGTGGTGCATGAGGTATAGGACAATCCATCGCTAAATAAGAAGTTAAAACCTATCAGTAGGTATTTGAGAAAACAATAAATCTATCAAAAATTACAGATCAAGGCCCAGTTGTTCGAAAGACGATTAGTTTAATCCTCGATTAAATGGTCTTTTCACGACATTTGATTGGTAGGAAGTAACTTTAATCCAGTGTTAATCCTAGATTAGCGTTAATCGCCTTTCGAACAACTGGGTCCAGAAGTAGAACAGAAAATGATTTTAATGGGTACGCAAAATATTATCCATCCATTGAAAATCAACAATCAGAGTCAGAATCAGAGCATACAAACTACTGACTACAGATTCGTGTAGCTCTGTAAACTGACCGATTATTGCCATATACATTTCGTATACAGAGCTACACGAGTCCAAATTCAGTAGCTTCTTAACCCTATACACCTTATTACAATTCCGGCGAATACTTGTTTCGTGTCAAATAAAATGACTCTATGCTACGTGCGCACTAAAAA
>JAULBZ010003777.1:0-15821 GCA_032360805.1 Neoturris breviconis
AAGGTAAACAAAACTTATCTTTAATGTCAAGAAGGTAAACAAAACTTATCTTTAATGTCAAGAAGGTAAACAAAACTAATCTTTAATGTTAAGAAGGTAAACAAAACCTATCTTTAATGTTAAGAAAGTAAACAAAACTTATCTTTAATGTCAAGAAGGTAAACAAAACTAATCTTTAATGTCAAGAAGGTAAACAAAACTAATCTTTAATGTTAAGAAGGTAAACAAAACTAATCTTTAATGTTAAGAAAGTAAACAAGACTTGGGACCAATTTTCTTAATCTCTTACTTGGTTGAAAGCTTACTGATGACTTAAAATGGGATGACTAAATCGTCTCAATTGCTACAAATGCCGCAAAGATCATTGGTTCTTTCTATCGATTGCGTAAATATCTTTCCCCAAGTTCAATTCTCTATCTCTACAAAAGCCAAATTCGTCTAAACATGGAATACTGTTGTCACATATGGGGAGAACCTTCCCAACAATCACTATCATCACTTGACTGTGTCCAAAATTATCTTAACCCTATTCAGGCCGGGGAGGGGCACAAATTGACCCCCTGTTAAACCCTTTTTACATAACATTTGAATGAATGGCTTATATGACTAGAAAAGTTGTGCCTTTTCTTACAATTTATCTATGATCATTTAGGAAAAATATGTCGGTAAGTAGGGATAATTTTCCCCTAGCAACCATTTTTTTTTTTTTTTTTTGCTTGAAATTCAAATTAGCATATAGAATGTTTAACATACCTAAAATGTTTTTATCTTTACTGCCTGTTTTCCAGCAATGAGGACATCGTGAGTAATTACGGCATCAAAAAATAGATTAGAAAACATAATATGCTAAAATGTGAATTAAAGGTTGACCTAACTTTCTGGAAAGTTTCAACACTACAGCATGATTCCATCAAAAGTTATGGAAAGAGGGCACTTTGTGCCCCCTCCCCCGGCTACTCAGAGCCCTAAAAAGACCGGCCTGAATAGGGTTAAATGGTTAGTAGGTGACAAATTATACTCAACTGTTCAGCCTCTTACTCATCGTCGAAATGCCTCTAGCTTCTCTTCTTTCTATCGCTATTTCCATTGTATATGATCTCACGAACTACACTACCTTGTTCCTCCTCTTTGTTATTTTACTCAAAAAATTCGCTTCTCCGAATTATATTCAAATCACACATTCTTTCTCGTTGTAAATTTCATGAAACTAGCTTATTTCTTGGTATCGCAAAGCTATGGAACTCTTTTCCCAATGATGCGTTCCCGTCTTCATATAATCTGACGATATTTACTAATGTAAATAAATCTCTAAACTATACGAATTTGTAAATAGGATATACATATATTTTTTAATAAATTAAACTAAATTTTCTACAATCTTGGCCAAAGATACTGTGGAAGTGAAATTCCGACTTAGAGAAAAAGTCTATAAGTTTAATTAGCAAGATGGCGCGAAAATCCGAATTTGTTTTAAAAAGCCTGGGTACTAGTCTGCTGGAAACAACAGAATTCGATGAATTTTCGAAAGTCTACTCGACAAATCTCTAGGGACTTCTTGTGGTCATTCACCAAATTTTTATTTTACTTGTGGCGTGTATTGTTGGTCGAAATTTGTAAAATGTCCGTTACATATACGTCAAAAAGTGCCTAGAGTTTAATTAAACCGGGCTGATCTGTTAAAATAAATTATTTAGAATTTTAAAAAATATTATTTAACTGCGAACGCACTGACCATAATAAATATTAAAACTAAATTCACGGTAAAAACAAGAGCATCTGACCATTGCATTGCAAAAAAAGTCGCGGAAAAGTTCTTAATAGTTTTAAAGCGAGCGATATTATTTTGATTCATTGTGACCTTCTTTTATACTTTCGAACATGAACATATGAGAGCATGTTTTGAATTTCTCAGAATCTCCTTATACTTCCTTTATGATATATTTTGCATATTAATCAAAAATACGGCAATAACACTGTTCAATGACAATATATTTTATAATTTTTTGGTGCAAACAGGTTTCGGATTGATTTTCAACAATTGGTACACACGGAACCAAAATCATTTCACTCAAATATCAAAAGTTTGGGTTATATATAAACCGTCTAATGCTAATTTTAATTTGGTTCTCCTTGTTTCTAAACTGTGATTGGGACATATCTCTCCTCTCTTTAACTTTGATATAATTTTGATCCGATTAGCTAATCTACTTTTATATTCACACATGGGTGGTAAAGTGAACTTTATCATTAATATTATCTGCTCTAGAAGTATATCGTCTCTAGAAATATAATATTTCTCCAGGCATTGGGTTTAAAACCACCCTTTGGGCAATCATGGCTTCAATTAATTAAGATCTCTCCAATCTGTTAATTTAGAAGGAACCAGTATGTATTCTTTATTTGTTAACACCCCGCTCCCTTCAAACCAGTAAAACCAATAAATGTATGCCAGTGGGCAAATTAATATATATTGCCACATGGCCGCCCAAGCCTCACCCATTTTATCAGTCTATTGAAAATCCAACCAGTGTACAAATCTATCCCTTACAGTAACGCTTTGTTCCACTGTGGATAAGCCCATCCGTGGATAAGTCCACCCTGAGATAAGCCATTTTGCTGACTCAAAAAGTAATAATTCTGACTCCGAATTTGGATATGTGGAGAACGAGGACGTAAACGAAGTTGAGATTGATGTGGAAAGCGAATAAAAGTTAAACATTTTATACTGTATGTTGTGTTTAGACTTTGAAAGATGGTAACTACAATAAAAGTGTACTTAAACATTGCATTTTATACTGTATGTTGTGTTTAGAGTTTGAAAGATGGTAACTACAATAATGATATAACCATGTCGTATATCTATGCAATAACAAACAGTTGCTCACGAGTTCTATGTAGAATCAACAATATCAGTCTACTAACGTTAGAAGAGCATAATCAAATTTTGGATATAAACAGTTGCTCACGAGTTTTGGATATAATTAGGAGGTAGCTATAAGAATAGGAAATCTAAAAGCTGATTGACGTAAAACTGATATATTGTGCTTAATAAAGGGAAGCCAAGAAGAGCCCGCGGAGCCTTCCGAAAAAATCGGGTGAGTCGGAACATTTGTGTGATGTCTTTATAACAGGACTGCACTGCACAAAAAGGAAGCTATTGCATTGCATCAAATTCTACTTTGAGCAGCCAACAGCTTGTTTTCATGTGTTTGTGAATATGTCTATAGTTTTCATATTCACTTTCTGTTCGTATTCTCCCTATGTTTTTTTTTTTTAAGATAAGGGCGACAGTTTATTACAGCATAGCAAAATCTCCTCGTGCAACAATCAAAGCCATGATTAAAAAATGGACACCTTTTCTTTCTATCAACGATTTACTTAAAATATCGTACGATAAATATATGATCGTGTAAACAGTGACCGTCAGACTGTTTAATCCATAAATCCATTTCGATTAATCGAATTCGATTATTCTGACCGTGTAAACGCAGCTACCTGATAATTTATCATAACGTCTGAACAAATGGCTATTATGACTCCGCATTTTGGGACTATAATTTATCTAGAATAATTTTTTTGTTTTTTTGGTAACTATTTTTGTTCTTGTTTTTACTTAAAAGTTATAATTTTAATATTAAATCCACACAATATTTACCAGAAATATGTTTCTTACTACTATACAGAACGCGTCAGGCGGCAGTAAAACTTACAGAAGGTCGAATTTCTACGCCTATGATTAACCGTATTTTGTATGGCATTTTTGGATTGTTTTTTTTTGGGGGGAGGAATTTTATCCTCCTCTTCGCAACTTCTGAATCGCTTGCAATAGACCATACACCATACTTTACCATACTTCACTATTCTCATAAATTGTTAATTTTAAAATAGTGGAGGAGGGTGTGTAGACGGAGCTCATTTGACACCAATGAGCGAGAAAATGGGTTACAGGTTTCTTCCGAACTTTATACTATAATATAAGAATTTTTTAAAAAACGAGTGGTTACCACACTGGACGAGTGGACCAAAAACTCCGCATTATTTGTGACCCGAAACTTCGCAAGTTTCCTGCGGGGTTGTTCCGCTTGAAAGTTCGACAATAATAATTTGAAGAAGCCTCGTTCTCATGCAGTTAATGTTGCGAAATTTGAACCATCATTGTCCAACTTCCGAAAATATGTGTCCAAGGTAACGAAACACCATTTTGATCTTTCTCTGGATTTAGTTTTTACTGTGAAAGGTCGAAGAAAATTTGTTAGAGTTTTTTAATGTTTTAGAAGAAAATAACTGCTATTATCTGGTTATTTTAAAACAGTTTTCGTAACTTTTCCCACCGAAAGTGCGCCCCTACAGTTCCTGTGGTTATTCTAGTTTTAGTGCGCTTGTTGAATGTTTGTTTTTTGTCCTGTGTGTGATCTTGGACATCATACCTTCCGTAGTGCGCTCTCTGACCTGCGCTGAGCTGTTACATCATACTGTTAAGTATACTGTGTGTTGGTTTCAGTTGTAATGATATCTATACAGGCTTATATGTCTTCAATTGGTTCCTTTTAGAGTAGAACTAGGAAACCATCATCGGCTAGCATCCACCAAAAGAGTAATGCTTATACCTTCCATCATTATGAGCAACAAACAGGCCAGTTTTCTGATGGTGATGAGGAAATATTTTTCACAAACCACGAGAACAAACATGTTTTATTTGCCAATATTATTTTTTGTCAGCGTCATTGTTACGCTGGCCTGTAATGTGTCTTTGGCATCCTTAAAGTTAATGCTAATCGATTACCTACATCGACTTTCATTTAAAGGCCGCGATAAATATGTCATATGCAGCCAATTTATTCGAAATCCAAACGAACATAAGATACGATCAACCAATCATTGGTGATGGTAACCATTGGTAATGGTAACTGTTTTTATTGTGCTAACATTATTTCACGTGATACATCTTTATTGGCGCAATCAATTCGTGCCTTATAGACAGTTACAAAATGTCAGAATGTTTTAATACTACTGCTTTAGTGGTGCGGATGTTAGAGATAATTAAGTGGCCGCGTTTGAGATAGGGTAAAGGCGGTACTAAAGTCTGGACGTTTTAACAAAAGGCGAATCAAAGAAAAAAATTTAATTCCGCCTTTTAAAACTTTTCCAGTATGGTTCTAATAAAAGCAAATAATAAATAATGAAACAACCACAAAATATTTGCTCTCAACCTTGGACCGACTATTCTCTAGTCTACAATTATATCTGCAAATATGTTTCTGTAAAAATCTCTTTACTTCTTGTGCAATAAAATCTTAAAAAATATTTTAGCAGTTAGATGAAAGATTTAAACCAAATCTCAGTCTCATCCCTAAGCAACTGAGTTGGTTATAAAAAATAACGTGTAACGGAAACACGATAAAATTTAAATGCCTGAAATTAATTTTCGCGAGAATTTAATTCCGCGAATCGTGAGATAACAGATTTTTTGAGAGAATTTAAATTTGCGAATTGACCATAAAGCAATCTTCCGCGAGAAATTAATTTTGCAAAACTGCCCAATATTCGCAAAATTCGCGATATTTTCTCCTCATACAAATTATATTTTTGCAGTGTTCACATCCGTGAGTGATTATGAATTAGGACGTATGGGAAATAAACAGAACATGGCGGACGTTCTCAAGGCAATTAAGGAGAGTCAACAATCTTGTATCGCTATTTCTTATTTCCAGACAAAACGTTGTGGTTTTTCAGAAGAGTATTTCGATGAGTGTTACGTATCAATCGTGTCTATTCAATTTTGAACGTACAAAACAGTATTTTAGTGAAATCAGGGGGTACAAAAAGTGTAATTTTTGAGTGAAATAAATGTTTTTGAAGTGGTTATATGAATAGACACGTTTGATTTATAAAATATACACTAGTATTAAATGTTAAGGTTGGTAATTTTTTTTTAGCGATGCAAGGCATAGGTTGAAACACTTTTAACCCCCGTCTTTCGCTTTTTACGCGATTTTTGTCGCTTATTGAAACTTCAACGGTACAAGTAAGAAAATTAAGTCTGAGACTAAGTTTGATTAAATGTAAAACAAAACCCCTATCTAAAAATGTTTGGGCCCATATTGCCCGAAATTGGGGCAATTCTACAAAGTTATTTAAAGGGTAAAACTTAAATCCTCCTTAATTGCCTTGAGTTATAGAACAAGCATTGATTCTTCTGTTTTTAGTTTTGCCAAGAAACTTGGAAATGAACTAATGTAGTAGAAACGCGCGAAGAGGAGATGATTTTGGATTGAGATTGTTTTGAGGAAATGATTTGCAAAACAGTAATTTGATTGTTATAGGAAATGCGATTTGTTGACAGACAATTCAATTTTAGAAAAACATGACCTCATCATTTATTTGGAAGTAACTATTTCTTCAAAAAATGCTGACGTTAGCAATATGTTCTCTTTAAATGTTGATTTACCCAATAAAAGCTTTCAAAATATATCACGAAAATCTCCAGTATTTGCAGTATTGTATATCCCGATAGAAAAAATTTTATATATCCTCTCCAAATTTGAACTCCAAATCTGCAACTTCAAGTTAACCTTATTCGGGCTGGATGGATGGGGGGAGGAGGGTAGGCTCTTTATCATTTTCTGCAATAACTTCTTGTGTATTGAAACTTAGTGAATTTGTCGAAAATTTATTGGATAATTTCAAAATAATTTTTTTTGGTAACTAGGGGTAATTTTTCCCTAGTAACTGAATTTTAAACAGGTGGCATAAAAAAATTAATTTTGAGAAACCTTTTGGTACAGTCAACTCTGTGTAATTCGAATCCGTATAATTCGAAATTTTATTACTTTGAACGAAATTCCCTGGTCCCTTTTTGTGAAGTGAAGCAATGTAACCAGAAATTCACTTGCTTATTATAATTCATTTAATTTTTGTAGTTCTCGTTTTAAAACTTCTACATAGCTCTTTTGTCTAGTTAAATACAAATTACAAGGGAGTTGCAACCCTTCTCCATCCTTCAAATCGCATATTTTGCCTGATACTTTGGTAAAACAGTTCGAGTAATTGTAGTTTCGAAGGAAATAAAAGATTTCCCGACACTCCTTTTTTAAAAAAACTCGTATAATTCGAACTTTTGTAATTCAAATAATTTTGAAAGCCCGTTCGAATTACACAGAGTTGACTATATATAGTTATGGAAGAGATTATTTCACCTAAAGTTTATTTCTGCTATGGTTGTTCTTAAATTTGATGACGTCAGCAAAAAGATTGTTATGTCTGCATGACCCAATTTCAAGTAAAATGGAAATTCAAAAGTTATCAGGGTGTGGTACATTGGTCCCCAGGGTTATTAGACCCCAAAAAGTCCGCGGCTTATAGTGTATTTAAATCTAATGACAGAATACAGACATATCTTAGGGGCTTATAGTGTTTAGTGTTAATATATGTCCGCCATCCTCCTCCATGAATATAAAGGGTTAACGGAAGTTCCACTTATCCGATGGTCTACTTATGGAGATTATACTGTAGTTTGGTCCCTATAAAACCCTCAAACAAATGTTATACAAATAAACAAAACAAATGATTTTACGCTATCACAAGTAAAATATCGTAGTTACATCATATTTCATTACGAAATGAAACTGAACTAACTTTTCGAGTTATTATTGAAAAATGTTTTATACAAAGTGTTTTCCTTTTTTGGAAATGAAATCTCCGATTTCTTTCATAAAAAGATTATTAATTAATTCGAGCGACTATTGTATGGTATTAACCACGTGACAAATTATATAACAATCAAAGAGGTAAAGAGCTGGAGACGAGTTTGAACAAATAAAATGAGATTGAAAAAATTGATAGATTTAAAGATAAGATAATGTTTGGAACGATCAGTTAAATTATAACCGTTATAAAAGAAACAAGGATTTTCACAGAAGAGCATGTGTAGTGTTTGTTATGTTATGTAGCGGACCACAACCAAGAAGCGGACCACAACCAAGAAGCGGACCACAACCAAGAAGCGGACCACAACCAGCAAGCGGACCACAACCAACAAGCGGACCACAACCAACATAAAGGATCATGTAATGGGAAGACCTAACAAAACTCACATATTTGTTTTTATTTACTTTTATATTGCTTCTGTCTCTTTGCAGAATCAAAATCTACCTAAACCAGATCTACCTAAACCTCTTTGCCAAAAAATAGTAAAAATACAGTTGATCACATTTTTTGAGAATCCACCTTACATGGAGATCTTTTCACGACACATCAATGTATTCAAAATGAGATGTGCAGAAAATGCTCTCATATTACAAGATCCAATAAATCGAACACATGATGATATTGTACGATTGATAACACATAATAACACCAATGTATTGCGGAAAGAATTAAACATATCTGACGATTCAGAACTGATTATATTAGCAACATCTTACGATCGACGTTCAAATATAAATCAGAATTTCACCCCAGAAATCTTTGCAACCTCTACTGGAAGTGTTCTTATTGTACCGAATGCTGATGCATTGCTAGTCATGAAACTTTTTTCAGCAATTCCAAATTGTTTTCCAATAATTTCTTTTGCAATTATTATGGCAGTTTTGGTTGCTGGGTTGATTTGGCTGCTTGACCATCAACACAATGACGAATTACCAAAAACGTTTGGGAAAGGGTTGTGGGTATCATTTTGGTTTGCCATAGTTACCATGACTACAGTTGGTTATGGTGATAAATCTCCAAAACATTGGACAACTCGAATTGTATGTATATGTTGGATGGTATTCAGTTTACTGATTACAGCAATGGTGACAGCTACGATAATGGATAGGGTAGGTGAAAGAGTTGATATTAAAAATGAAAAAGTGGCCGTTCTTAACAACTCCATTGAACACAGCACATTCACTACACATCTCAGTGGTTTCTCTTATCCTTGCAAGTCCTACCAGGAAGTAATTAAGGCGGTAAAAGATAAGGTTGCAAAAGCAGCGTTCATGGATAAAAACGTTGCGGCTTCACTATTCTCAAATGGTAAAATAGAATCATTGAAGGTTCAAAGTGAGATTAAAGCAGAATATAACATGGCTGCATATGTATTGCATAGCAAGTCACCACAGTCATGTCCATTAAACAAACAATGTTGTGGACAGAATAATCGATATCAATATATCAATATAAAGCATGTGGAAGATACCCAAAACAGGTTGATACAACCATTAACTATAACTCCATACTATGTGCGGACACTTGCACATACTTTTACTCTTGATGATGGTGGATTAATGCTGTATGGGACCATCACAGCCAGTGTCATTATACTAGTGGCTATTGTGATTGAAATCCAGCAAATGATTGCAAAGAAATTGAAACCGATAACGAATGATTCCGACTCGGAAAAGAATTCCGATGCTTATCGAGAGTTGATACGACGTAAATTGGAAATTGAATTTAAAAAGAGTTTAAATCAGCTGCTTGAAGAACGAAATAATCAGAGTAATCAAAACGAATACTAATTTGGTTGCTATAGTTACTGTTTCACTAGATTTAGGAAGGCGCACGACATCAAAAAAGAAGATATTATATTTAAAGCGTTCATTCTCGCTGTAATGCCAAAACATTCCGAATATAAACTCCAACTCCCCCTTCACCAGATTATACACCCATCATATCTTATCTAAAACGCAAGTAAACAGATGTAACACAGATGCAATATTGTAAATTAAAATGTTCTTATCTAGAATAATTAGATGTAAGCTTATATATCTGTCATAATTTAAAGATACACTGAAAGAAACCATATATCCTCACAATCCTTTGGGAACGTCTATTGTTTTCGAAAATTATCTGAACACTCCACCCTCCCCAATTTCAGAGTCTAAAATATCAGGAACTATTAAAACAATTCTCTGAAAATGAATACTGGTTGACCAAACAAGATGGCTGTGACACAGTAAATAGAAAAACACATAAATTCCTACAACTTCAATGACTTATATTTCCTTATGTTACTAACGAATATAAAGCGATTTTGTGTCGTTAACTTACGACCTTTGCATAGTCCCATCTCACAGTCACTTTTTATAGAACACCTGTTGATATAGCTATGACGGTCTGGTACCCAGGCTTTTTCGAATAATTCCATTTTATTCATATATTGGCGTCCACATCTAAAAAAGTTCTTCATGCTATATAAAACTGATTGTTTCTTATTTTCATATATTTTTTTATAAAGATTTTAGTTTCATCATATCAAGCGATAGAGATAACCCGCGTAATAAGACTATTAAAATATATCCATTCCAGTACATACATAAAGGGAGGTTTATCAAGTTAGGCCGGGATTTGCGGACTCCGCCCCTGTCCAATTACTATTCATAACCTCTAAATCACAAAAGCAATATAGTTGAAACTTTCTGAAATTTTACAACTAATTTTATATCTATAAGACATAGATTGTAAAAATCTCAGCTTCATTACGTTAATGGATAAAAAAAGATGTCATAACCTGAGAACACTTATTCCTACATGGGAAAATCCTACATAAATTGTTAAACATTATCTCGCAATAATTTGTGTTTAGTTAATACTTATAGCAGGAAACCTGGTCAGATTACATTTAACCATAAAATATTTTTTTTTATAAATTTTGGTCACATGACGAACCCTAATCCGATCGAATTTTTTCGGATTTTCGGACGACAATTTTAATATTTTGCAATGTTGTTATTAAAAACCCGGAAACAGAAAACAGAAAACAGAATGGAAAAATGATATCTAGAACTGTTTTAATCGCATTTCTAAGAATATATGTATTTTTACACTATTCGAAATTTTGTGATGACGTCATCAAAAACACGATGATGTCAGGGAAAAAAATTGTCACAGTTTTGTTCCTTTCATTCTATTATTTAAAAGTTATGCAGGAGATAGTGAAATGTTCAAAAAAGCCCGGCCTGAATTGGGTTAAAAGGTTTCGCCATAGGAGGTTATTTTTCAGTTAAAATATCAAATAAATCTTTTACAATTCTGTCGTACAAAATATTATTGTTTTGATTTAGAAAAAGTTTCAATACTTTGGATTATTTCACTTATAATAGCACAAAAGAGACTGGGAACGACATTGAGATCCTGATTAAATAATTAAACATACACCTACTGGTAACTTATAAATCGTTTAAAACAATAATTTGAAATTCCAACAGTGACATGTCATCCTCACGTCTTAACGTCAAATTCATCCGACAGTTTTAGTTTTAAACGTCGTCCCCTACACATCAAAACGACATTAATTCAACGTGTGATGGCAGAGTAAACATGCGAGTTCAATTTCTATACTGAAAGTTTTAGGGGGTGAATTCGGAGCCCTGTAGGCTTGCGAAAATAGAAAAACCCAAAAGTGTTCCCAAATTAACCCTGAAAGGTTTCGAATGTAACCTCTTTCACATTTGACTCAGCTTAAACACCCTTCGGGTTTATTTAAACCACAAGGTGAAATTGAATTTTTTTTTAAAACAAACCCCCCCAAGATTGGATCCGTTTTTAAACACCCCAAGGGTTTCCAAACAAACCCATTCTAAATCGAATCCATTTTCCAACACCCCATAGATTTGAAAACAACCTGTCCAAAATTGGATCCGTTTTTAAACACGCTAAGGGTTTCCAAACCAACCCGTCCAATTTTGGACAGGTTTGTGTCAAAACCCTTTGTGAAACTACTGTTTCGAACAATATAATCGATTGTCAGGAATTTTGAACGTGAATTGGAACTATTTTTTTATTATTATTCAATGTTGCAAGCGCGGCAAACTTCATTATCCGTTTGAATGTCAACAAAGCAGACTGTGCGTTTTGGAACAGCAAATATTCCATCCAGTATTTCGTATTTTCAAATACAATACGTTCCGTTATAAAAAAATATCTTGTAGAAGAGGGAAGCTTTTGTTGTAAAACATTATACATATATGTAGCTATACATTGTAATTTCCATCGTTCATTGAATTGTTTATGTTTTCACAATAGTATGATGCTTTTGACAACGAAAAGTAACACGTTTTATAAGAGACATTCGCTTGTATGTTTTCTTTGTGTACTTATGTTTTAACTGATGTTTTGGCATACCTTAAGGGAAGTATTTTCGTGGAAAGTAATTTTTGCGAATTAATTTTCAGATTTTTTTTTCAACTCGCGAGAAGATATTTTCGCGAATCAGGTGTTTAGGAATTTTTCGCGGGAACTAATTTTCGCGAATGAAAAGATTTAACTTTTTGAGGGGGTTTTAGAAATGAAGGAAACATTGGCATTGCATCGACATCTGAATATCTTATGATTATAGTCATACATTTTGCCCTAATAATCATCTTCGTTGACTTCTTCTTCAAACTGGTAGAAGGCGTTCCGCTGGAAGTCTTCCTCTTCTAACCATTTTTTTTCATCACATTTTTGTGTGAATTTTTTTCGTGAGAATTAATTTTCGCGAATGGCTAACCTTTGGACATTTCGCGAGAAGAAAATTTCGCGAATTGGCACTAAACTTCGCGAAATTTTGCGAATTCGCGAAAATTACTTTCCGCGAAAATTACTTCCCTTAAGGTAAACACATGGTCAGATATACACAACATTGAGCGCCAGGTGAGCCACGCTTGTGGTTTTTAAATCCTCAAAAATCTCAATATATTTTAACCATTTGTAGCTACAACCGATCGCATAAATTATGAGACATTTTACGAATTTCAACAAGCAATACAAGCCACAAGCAAAACGAAAATACGGAAAATGACCACTAGACGTCCGTCCCTTGAGGTTTATCTCAGAGGTTTATCCGAGTAGACTTAAGACTTAACAAATTCTGCTGTTCCTAGCAGCCTAGTACCCAGGCTCTTGAAACATATTCGATTTTTTGTGTGATTAGGTTTGCTACCGTAAATTTATGGCGTTTTATCTAATTGGAAATTCGGAATTTTTGCTTGAATTTTACCTTGTCTCAAATATTTATGTGATTACTTGTAGCTATATCTAAGTTTTTACAAAAAAAATATTTTTAGCATGAACATCTTTATTTACAAAATTTTGTGTTATGACATCATAATGACGTCATAACGAAGTTTAAGTTCCAATAGTTGGGTTCACATACTCATTTCCATTGAAAGACTTTTTAACGTTTTTTTATTAGAATATTTATCCGAATAGTAAACTACCCGGGCGATTATTAAATTCTCGAGTTATTGGTAGGGGCGTTTATTCAAGGGTGGAGGGCGTTTATAATTTTTCCAAACTAAAGAGATTCGTAAAATATATCTATTTAGAAAAACAAAGGAAGATATTCCTTGGTAGAAACTGACGTCACATCCATGAACATAATCTGTTTTCTTCCGAAGCTATTATGACGTCAGAATTTATTAACCCGAAACGCGTTAGAGCGTCTAATCAAGGAGGCGGTTTTTAGGGATGTTTATTAAGGAGGGTGGGTGGGGGTTATTTTAATACTAATAAGAGCGTTCATTAAAATAAATGCAGATCAATTTGGAACCAAGGAAGACGGCAAATATTGGCTAAGTTCATGCTAGGAGGATCCTCCTAGGTTCATGTCATTCATTGAATGTATCTACATTATGTAAAAAGTTCAGACGTGAATATTTCGGACAAAGTATTTTCGGACGTTTTTTTATCTTATTTTTGACGTTTACTATAAAAAGATTCGGACAGAGATTTCAATTTTAAATAGGTTAATCTTTCAACTAGTTTCATCATATTTTCGATAAACTTGACAATCAATCAATTGTTACAATACCTCAAAGAGATCCTCTGGATGGAGAGAATTGATCTCGAAATATGGTGGTAGCCTTTTGAAAGTAGTGACGATAGTGACAACGATAAAAACTTATATAGAAAACATGAATTCAACTTGTTTTCAATCCCCCAGACCCGTAGACCAGAACTAAAAAAGTATGGACGTTAAAATGTTTGGATAACAAACAAATTTCGGACATTATTATTTTTGGACAATCTTTTTGTCCGAAATTAAAACCGTCCGAATTGTTTTACAGTTAATGTAGTTACACTTTAATATGTTGGTACCTACTTTGTTGCAAAGTAACTTGATTTTAAGGCCTTTTCATTAATTTTTATTCCATTAATTCTCCCAGGTGATTTTGTTAAAAAGGAAAATTTCATTGAAATAAGCGTGGTTCTATTTATATACATCGAAAAAGCCTAGAAATGGGAAAAACTGATGAAGGGAATTTTTCAAAAATTACGTAGAACTCGGGTGCTTTCACTTTAAAAAAATAGCGAACACCTCCCCATAGTGGACACTTTCTTTTGGAACCGGCCGAATCACGATCTTTTATAGTTTGAAAATCGTGGTTCATTTACAAAACGCTCTTGAAGTAGACAAAAACTGTTTACATCCGTATAATAAAAGTTTGTAAAAGAGTTTATGGTATTGCATACAGTATGAACATATACGTACAATATTTATTATGTTAATGGGTTTGATTGGTATACCATGCAGGGAAATGTGTTAGGGAATTTTACTGCCCATCATATGCAAACCACCGTTTGAAAAACACCTTTTACAGGCTAAACATTCAAAAACAAATTTTACAACGCAAACACTCAGCCATTATATTTTGCTGAGCTATTTCCTTTCGGCCGTCGAAAAACTTTTTTAAAACATTTTGTGAGCTAGTTGTATTGCAGAATAGAACTTTCATAAAATAATGAATTGATTGTCCTGTAAGTTCGCATCTGATTCGTAAAATTTTCTAGATTTTGACTGAAAAAATGGTATATTGACACTTTTTTGTTCAAAATATAAAGAATGTTCCAACTTGGATATGTTGCTATTGATTTCCCCTTTATAAGCCGACCCTTTTCCTCTACAAAAAATTCAGACCATGTATAAGCCCACCCGAGTATAAGCCTATCCTTGTATAAGTCCATCAAAATTTGCTTTTGAACAACTTTAAGCCCATGGGTTTATATGTGGCGATTTACGGTATACTGTTTTTCGTTATGTAAATAAACAAACCAAGCAAAGCGCTTGACAATCTTGAATGCGGAATTTAAGAATGCAAATCACTTGGAAATCTTTAAAAATGCAGAACTACTGAATGCTAATTTGGGGCATTCTTTTCTTCCGCTTCCGTTTCTTCCCTTAAGGTAGTTTAAGAAACCAATGCCTTTGTCTTCATTATTTGTAATATGATCTATTGATAAGCAGGTGTCAGGGCTTTCTTCACAGCTTTCGGTAAAAGGTAAGAAACTCTGGCATGGAAATAGGTTAAAAGACCAAACGCATGATATTGAAAATGCTAGTGACCGTCACAACACTAAAGGTCACAAGATTTAACAAATCGTTAGTATCAATAAAATTACAGTAGACGTCTGCTATCTCAAATGCTGCTTATCTTATCAAGAAAAAATTCATAGGGGAAAGAATTCGCCACCAAGAACAAATTCGTCTCTTTTCTCTGACTAATAAAGTCAAAAAAAGTTAATAACCCACGCCGGCTTATGAATTTGTACTGTTTCAGTTTGAAGTAATCGCTTGTGTTTATTATAATAAATCAAATCAAGCTAGATTATCCTTGCATCAACAATATCGCTTTCTACGTGTGAAACTGTAACCAAGCATGAAAAGTAAATTTCCTAATAGAAGTACGATTTGAGAAAAACGCATGTACGTCACTATGACGCCATTATATGGCGGCTATTATACCTAAAGATTTCTCATTGTGCCAACATACCATGAACCTATAAACCATAACCGTACCATAACCGTACCATAACCGTACCATAACCGTACCATAACCGTACCATAACCGTACCATAACCGT